>AXCM01002711.1:0-28214 GCA_000473375.1 Anopheles culicifacies | reverse complement strand
ACTGTCATTTCGGCTCAATTCGACGAAATCTTTTTGACGTAAAGTTTGCGCCAAATCCACCCCCCTCCGTTCAACCGAAAACTTTTTGACATCTCGGTTTGTGTACAAGCTACGAAAACAAAGAAGAAGAAGCCAATCGAAACAAACACTCGTACGACAATCTGAATTGCTGGCTAAGAATATTATTTCTTTCCCAATTCGATATTGCTTAACTTCGGTGAATCGTATTCAGTAAAGTGGTTAGTGCGATACGAAGTGCGTGCTTGTCCATTTCAGAGTGAACAAACTAAACACATCTCATGGCAAACATGGAACGACCAGAGAGAAAAGGGTAAGTTTGCATGGAATGCTAGAAAGGCTCACATTATGTACCTGATTTTTGTAATCCTATTCTTGCCTAGGTCTTGCCGAGTATCAAATCAACAGCTGTTGAAAATGGTTAGCTACTTGGAAACTGCACCACATGTCGCAAATAACACTGTGAGAGGACCTCAGACCGTATTTTGGAGAAAAGTAACCAAAGACCTGAACGATATTGGACCGACCGTAAGAGACGCGACAACGTGGAAAAGGGTAAACAAAACAAAAAAAAAGCACCGTCCATAAGCTATACCGTTTACATGGTTTTGTTTCGTTATCAGGTTTGGTTTGACTATAAATTTAGCGTCAAAAAACGAGTACGAAAGTACAATGAGGACATTGCAGCGGGCATTTACCCAAAGCATCTTTCCCCTATACACAAAAGGATTATAAAATTGTTAGATTTGGAAGTCAAGAACGCAAAGATAATGGAAGACTACGATTCGAACTCCGAAGGTGTAAATGGCGATGAGACAACCCAGTTCAAGAATAACACATTCAATGCGAACTATCAACCAGATTCAAACGTGCCTGCGAGTATCATGAATGACGCTTCCGATAGCAACATCAACCCGCCATCAACGCGTTCATCGCCGGGAGCGATCAATGCGTGCCAGAAGCGAATAGAACAACTGCCTAATATAACCATTACAAAGCAAAAGCACGATATAGACCCCTTAGCTAATGGTACCAACAGCTATTCCGGTGAAGAAGCGTCGAAGATGAAACCGCGGAAAAGATTGCGGGATGTAATGATTCAGAAGGCCCTCGATACTAACAAAGCAATGCTTGCAGCTATAAATTCATCTATAACCTCTAACAAGGAACTCTCTATCGAGTTGCGTGCGGTAAAACAAACTTGTGAAGAACTGAACGAGAATTTTAAGAACGTGAACAGCACGCTGCGGGAGTTAATAGAAGCATTAAAAAAGAAATAAACGTTTGCATCCAACAATGCCATCTTTGCAGCGAATTTACGAAACTTACAGGAGAAATTTTACACTTTATTTTACATTTGGATCTGCCATGCACATATTGTGAAGCGCACAACAAACGTGTATGATAGTCATGCATTCGGCGGGCGTGTACGGAATCGGTGGTTTGCCTAGTAAACATCGAAAGCGCTTCTTCAATAGCAAAATAGTTTCCTCCGCTATTGCGAATGCTTTTGCATGTTGGTCATTAAACGTGATCTCGGGACTGTTGGGGTTAGCGTTGCCAATTGGGGTGACTATCCAGGGCTTTGAAGCGAACATTGGTTTAGCTGAAAGTGGGGGAAAGCATCACAATTACCGAAACTGCATCATTGCTCTATTGAATATTTAACCCAGTCTTACCTAGCACCTGACAGTTGCTCTTCCCGTTCACGTACTCCTCGGCGAAATATTTGTCCAGATCCGAGCTGGTCCATAGCTGTGCATCGTGCAAGGCACCGCAAAAGCTCGCATTAACGTATCTTATATGTTTTCTGTGATCACAAATCTGAAAGTGAAGGAATGTGATTAATTCGCCTAGTTATCAGTTTGGTGTCAAGTAACACCACCATCATCACTTACCATCAATGCATTTAGACTGTAGGTACCATATTTGTAGTAATATAGATGCTTCTCATCTGTTGGCTCAGCTATTTCAATATGCGTCCCGAGCGCACACAATGCTGCGCGGGGAAGTTTAGGAAAATGTGTTTCAAAATATCGTTCAGCTTCCATCTGCTCGTCGTTGTTTTGCAATTTAAGTGTGATATACTTTTTGCAAATCAAATCATGCAGCGCATTTAACGTTTGAGGAAACATTTCTTGAAACACTTTCCGAGGCATCGCTTTGTAACCGCCGACACCAAGATCACTGGTACAGGTACCTTTGGCCAAATATCGTAAGGTGGCTGCCAGCTTTTCGTAAGCAGTAGATCTTTTCGTTGTTTTCAGTTGGGGAAGCAGATTGTCGTACAGTTCTTTAAATACATCTCGCGATACATGTAAGCATTTGAGGAACCTATAAAAGACAACAGTATAATATTGTCCCCTTCTAGACTAGCCTTTGCACTTACCATTCATTGTCCAAATGAGAAGGAATTGATTTTCGCGATTCTTCGCTATCCGAGCAACTCTCAGCACTATCCGACGAGTAACCATAACCCACTCTATAATCGTCGCTATCTGTTGTAGTACTGTCGTCGCTCTCAAACAGATCCGATATTAATAATAAAGCCGATATCATTTTGCTTACTTTCTGATGATAGATTCTGTTATGCAGATGGATCGGTTATTCGGTTTCGTGGTCTTTCATATTCAAAGGGCTACTGATTGTTTTGTTTTGGCTTACGACTCTTCTGACGTTTCCTGCTTTATTTTTTTCTAAATTTTCTCGTCTGTTTATAGTCAATGTTTTATAGCGCTGTTGTCTGTTCTTGAATTCTTTCGATTCCTTTCGAAATCCAGTTCTGTTTCCTTTGTAAATTTCAGAACATCTCTTGCAACTTTATCCTCTTTATCATACCATTTCTGGCGAAATTTTTCAAAGGAGCGTTTATCTTTGGTTACAATAGCTACTGGAATGGAATAGAATACTTTTTTTTTGCTTCAGAATGCTGTAGTAGTTGTCCTTGGGGGGTGTTTTCTCCCCTGGGTCCAAGACCCTTTTTCTCTTCGGTTAAACCACCTTATCTTGGATTATTTTTCTTACTTTTTCTCTCGGTTTATTCACCAATACTTTCGTACGCTTTCCTTGACAACTTAAGTTAACAGCCAATTCAAAATTCCATTATGTTCCCGTCAAATGTCAAAACATTGCCTCAGACTGTCAAAGCACTGATAGTTGGTGTTGACATTAGAGGTCTTCCATAGAGCCGTACGATGCTAGATGAAATTTATATTCAGTTAATTTGCGTGTAAATAAATCTATTAATATTTTAAAGTAAAAAGAAAAAAGAAAGTCCAGAATATAAGCTTACGGCACGAGCCTTCTGTTCGTTTTATTTGTTAGCTGAAAAGCAATATGGCGGCTTGCATCACGCGGTTGAAGTAGACTGCGCATCTTGCTATACACAATTCCGGTGCAAATATGCCAAATGTTGATGTTCAAACTGTCATCCAGACGCCGTACGCCGGAGTAGTTCTGCATAGCTGCTATTCCGTTTAAAATTTACAAAATCACAAGCAGTGCAACAGCAAACGCATAAGCTTTTGTATTACTGCTCTCCTGTATTGTTTGCCGAACCAACGTCGCATCAGGCGTTCGCCCCCGGCAACGCATTCCAGCAGCTGTATACGGTGCCTTCCGGGGGAACGTCGTATTTTCTTATTGGCCACCTGAGTCATAGCGCCCGAAGATGGACAGTGATAGCAGTGAACAACATTCTACACCTTTAGAAAATGTGAACGATGAGCTGCAACGGAGCAGATCCCCACTGGAAACAGTTGCCGAAGAGGCAGAAGGTAAGCATTTTGGCTCACTTTAGTATGCTTGGAGCTTTGTTTCGTGCGATAGGATGGGAATGCATTTGGGGTAGTGTTTTGAAAGGTAGCGGTTGTGTATTTTGTTATTTCTATTGACCTTTGGCTATTGACCTTTGGGGTAGTTTGGGTGCAGCTGTTTGTTTGTCCCACCGGTGTTGAGGTAATATCTATGTCGCTTTCATTGTAGGATATCATCCCATTCCGGTTACACCGCAAACGGAATGGAAGTCGTTTCCGCTTCTCGTAGAAGACAGCAACCGGCTGCTGCTGGCACCGTCACTCGAACGCACCTTGCGCCATTTTTTCACCCACTGCGGTAAGGACGTCACGGAGATAAGACGGTCCGATCTAATGATAGTTCTTATCTACGTGATGGCCCTCGAGGTGGGTCTGATTCCGAAGGGTGCTTCACTGCCCACGACATTACGATCGGAAAAACATTACGTCTACCGGTCGTTCGACAGACGGCTCGTGAAACATTTCGCCACCCGACTACCGATGGACTGGTTCCATAATCGGGGCGGCCCGTACCGTTTCGAATTGGAGTTGGTACATGAGAAAGCCCAGTGCAAAAATCTAAGCTGTTCGGTGGTTGCTTTATGCAGTGGCGACTTGCTCGTTGTAAACTTGATACCGCACCATGGCTATAAGGCAGGATTTTCCACAGCGGTTCCGGTCAGTTTTCACGTACCATCGGTAAATGCAGACCGACTTCCACTGTGTTACCAGTATCTGCAGGGGCTTTCGGTGAAGGTGAAGGATGATCTGCTGGTGCCATTTCGGAACCACATGTATACTAAGTTCATCCCAACTATCAGTCCATCGCTTCAGGGCATACCTATGGAGGTGATGTCGAAGGTGAATGCGCACCTAGATATACGCTCGGCACAAAACGTGAAAAAAGCGATTAATACGCTCTACGCAACCTAATATTACATGCGTAAAGCAATGTATTTATTTATATGTTGTGTTGTTCTTGAATTGAATTATAATAAAGTAATTAAAAAGTGTGAACTATTGCAAAACGGTGGCGTTAGATGTGTGTAAAGTTTGCTTTTGTAAATGCGTGGTGTGGAAAGAATGCGTGTAGATGGTACTGCTTGTTTTACATCTAGCAAATGTTTCGGACGGCGAGCTATTTAGGTATGTGTACTTTTACGCTCAGCGGTATCATGTTCATCTCGAATTTGCAGACGAAACCGAAGATGAATCGCTGCACCAAAGGATTGAAACACTGAGCATTTTGAGCAATGAAATTGCCGGCCCCTCCATCCAAACGAGCGAGTCACTGTCGATGAGCGAATTTCCGTTACGAGATGAAACGGGTAAGTACATTTCATTTCTGACTCGACAAACAATCAATTCGCTTCAAAAACTTCATGCAATTAATATCATAAATGACGAAATTGTTGTTTTTGCGTAAAAATAAAATATTTAAAATAAACATAATTTTTCATGGCTGCCCTGTATCGTTCTGACAGCGTAAAGCCCAAGGTGCTTAATGTCCGATCGGGAAACGTCAGGGAATATATGTATCTCTTTTCAAAGGTATTCCTTGCTCGTTTTATTTTGACGAGCAAATAGCGGGTGTTCCTCAAACTGTACGCCCATAGTCGTGAACTATGGGAGTACTGTTTGGTAAAAAATATGAAATCAGCGACGGTAAAAATGATACCTGTGCAATGGTGTAGTAGTAGTGTAGCTTCGGCCTGTGCTGTTCGTACGGTGTGTCTCCGCGAATTTGGTGGCTGTGTCGAGAGTGTTCAGTGGTGATTTCCTGTGTGAAAATTTAACCAAGTGTTGGTAAAATTGTGCGGAAACAAAACGGCTGCATAAGTTGCACCGGAGTTTCGGCGCATCGTTGCGCCCTATACGGTCAGTTTGCGTTTACGTCCGTTTCTGCCCAATGTAGTGTCAACAAAGCGCTGTTCTGGAATGTGTATGTGTGGAAATAGTTGTGTGCTGCGTGTGTGTCACGTTAAACTCCGATCGTTTGTGAAGCAACCGAATAGGCGAAGTGCGAATGAGAGGCATCAAGCGGAAGCTAACAAATAAGTGAACCTCCATTTGTTTGGGTGGGCAGTGTTTCAAATTTGTGTTCTTTGCTGGGTTCTCGCAGAAAGTGCATGAGATTTGTGTGCGGAGGTGTGTATGGTTGTGTGTGTGTGTGTGTGTTTGGGTGCGTTTGTGTTGTAGATGATCGTCAAGTGCATCACGGGCTGTATGCAACGCATGAAAAAGAGTTATACGTTAGGAAGATTGTGGCTTTACTACGTTATGCTGTACGGTAGTGTTAGTGAAATATTCCTACACGCATACAGTTACGAATCGGCGTGACCACGTATACACACATACGTTGCGTATGCCTTTTCATTTCTGGCCAGTTTCTTACGCTGGCTCGAAATGCATGTTCTCTTCCGATTTCTCATTTTCTTGCATTCTTTCATTTTTCGAATTTGAAAAATGAACGGGGAAAAGATAGTAGAAAGCAACGAGCATGATCTTTGAAACTGTTATTCACAGAGCAAAGCCAAATATCGTTTTCTGCTTAGATGTTAACGATGTTTTGATAATTTATTCATTGTCTAAAGCATACCACGCACTTAATTAAAAAAAATAGCTTTAAACAATGCGGTTATAGTTTAATTGGTTAGGAATTTGTTTCCGAGATTTAAATTTGATAAATTTTTGAATTGAACGTTGCTTTACCTGACCTGAGAAATGTTCCGGGAGTGCATCGAAAAAACAAGAGGAGAAATTCGATGTTGATTAACAATTTGAAAGTGTTTTGCTGTGAGTATAAATCTGTGCGGGTCGATTTGCGTTGATATCCGATGCCGGCGAAGAAGAGGAATAGAATAATAAATGTGTGTTGGAGTTGATGATGGCGTACGGCCAAAAAAGCGAACCAGCAGTATGATTAGCATAATGAAGCTTAGCAGTGGAGTTGTGATGTTTCCGAAGATCATCTATGCCTACTCGACTGTACAGCATGACCGCATGAAACAACGTATTGGCTTGCTGAGGTGATTAAATCAACCAGATTGTACAGGTAAGTTTTCGAACTGAAAATGAAGATAAATATATATCATACTTTATTTTAAGGGATTTAAATATGCGGAAAAGAGATTAAAAAAATAAAACATATTCTGTTTGGGAAGCACACACCTGCACAACAGGAACGACCCATTGCTACGGATCCCTTCATTTGTGCACCTGTTCGACCGAACCTTCACTACCACCACCATTTAATACTCCATACAACATGCTGTCGTCCTTTTTCTAAGTGAGCGTGCGTGAAACGTAACATCAAACACAGCATCACACGTTCGCAATAGATGCCGATCTTCCTGCGGTCTGCATATCCTGATGCTCTGGCGAATTTTGCTTTTTTCTTCCTCTTTTCGAGGTTTGTTTGTATGCGCCGGCGTCCGATGTGTGATGCATTGGTGTTGGTGTTAAATTTATACACCGTTCTTGTTCCTTTCGTACTAATGCGCATCAACCGCATTGTTCTCTTTCTTTCTCTCTCGTTTCTTTCCCGTTTCCGTTACTGGGGTGTGGAAAATGGCAATGGAGCATATTTGGGGGGTTGATGCAAAAAGGATACCATTTTTTAACGCTTCGCTACACTGTCTGTCTGCCGTGCAGGGCATTGGTTCTCTTTGTCTTGCTGGCGACAAAAAAAAACTTGCAAAAAGGTGCAAAAAAATGAAATTAAATGATGTAGTGTGGTGCTATGAAAATTGGCTCTTCGGGATATGTGTGAAGGGGGAGGACCGTTTCGGCATTGCCAAAGACTGGTCACTAACGGATGGTCCCAATACGCTCTGCTTGATGCTTAGAATGTCGGTCGATTTCGCTTCACTGCGACACTTTGTGGACGTAACAAAGAGAAAGCCCACGTGTATGTGGACTCCTTTATGGCATTTGCTTTGGATTGGGTACGGTAGAACGACGGCACTTGTAGGGTCAATAATGCATTTGTTTGGTGCAGTAGATGCAGTCAGCTTTTTTTTTACGTTCCGATCCGACCGAAGATTGCAATGCAACAGATGGAATTAATGGTTTGTTACAGTATGGTAGACATTATTTAAATTAAATTCATTCTCTGCGCATCTTGTTCTTGGTTTCTTTGTTTCTTGTCAGTTTTGCATCTGTGTAGAATGCATTTATTCATTGGTGGTAATGTTTTATTTTTATCAGACAGATTTTACATTTTAGCAAAGTTAGAGCTGGGGAAAAGGTAGAATAGAACATCTATACATCCGTTGATACCTGATGAGTTATGGCATATGAGTTAATGTTTATTGTTTTACAATTAATTAAAATAATTAATCTTAGATGTCTGATCGAAGATTGGCCGTTCCTTAGTTTCAAAAAGAGGAGAGCTTTGAAGTAAACAAATTCCAATAGAACTCCTCTAGCGCCATTTCGAGGTGATTTGCTTCGAATGGTAAGGTATGGATACCCTGGCAGCTTTCTTATTTTTAAATGTCACTACAGTCTCAACAGGTCTTTGCTTGTCATTTCTGGCTTTTGTAATATGAATAAAACATTTTTTTTCGATTTAGAAAATCTGGTCAAAGTGTATAAACAACAACACAATGATTAGCATTACTTTTGCTACTCCATACGGTGTATAAGGAAAGATTAAAATATTTTACACATCAGATAACAACCTTGACATGAATAAGTCACGATATTTATTATTGATTTTAAAAATTATTGGAAAAAATATGCATTGAATTTGAGATGTTCAGGCTTTCATGGCTCAATGCTTCTAAACCGAATTTCCACGTGAGAAAACGACGTGATTTTGTCCTATGTATCTTATATTTTTTTTGTTTTAGCGTTCTTACATTTAGACCACTGTCCATTACACAAACAATTATTTTTGAGCCAATCAATTAGTAATGTAAAAAATGTACGACTATTCGGCTTTTGGTAAGTCAAGGCATTAGGCATAATTATGCACGCCAAAAGAGATGAATTTAAACTCTACTATCACAACATGTTGTCTTGTCGAAGTTTGAGCAAATGTTGAAAAATTCACCACAAATGTACTCATTCGAATCTAGATCGGATCACACGTGTGTACTGTTTAACTTTTCCCTACTTCAGGAAATCCGCAGCCCCATTGGGTAGATGCTCTTACACCAACCGTACACAATATCCCGATAATTTTCCGGCTCTGCAGATGTTTCACATCTTTCTTTCCTGTATCTCGAAGGAGCTCCCAATTTCCTACCCATGGCGTTCATTCCCGGTTACAACCAGAGCAAAATATGCCACACGCACACGCAATTTGGATGAAATTGAATTTCCTCTTCGTCCGAAGAGCACATCAAACACGTTAGTGAAGCATTTGTGGTCGATATGTGGATTTGGGACGTTTCTTTCTTCTATCTAGGCAGAGGTGTTAGGTGCTACTTCGGTCGGATTCGATTGGTATTGCATTTGAAACATTGGTTTACATCGTGTTTGTGTTCAAGTAATACACTGGATATTCATCGAAAAATATACAGATAGATATATCTACGGGAAACCAAATGCTGATTAATATGATTTATATTTTATATTCATTACCGAACCAAAGCGATACCTTCTGGTTCCGGAATTTTGTTCCACTTCATTTCAATTATGTATCGAACGGGTTGGTTAAACTTCCGGTGATGCGTTCGATCCGCAGGCATGGTCACCTGTTTGTGCTTACCTTACGGTTACTGGTTGAGGTGGAAGCTCTGCTTAATCGTTATGAATATTGATGATGCCACCCGTGCGGGTATAGCATGCTTCTAAACGTATTGGTTCATAATTAGCCACTTCAATCAATCGATATTACTTCTGTTTTCTTAAAACGGTTGATTAAACCTAAAAAAACAGTATCTTGCAAAAACTAGCGTCTAAGAATAATTTAAAGATCTGCTATGTACTTGAGAGATCCTGCAACACAATTCACTATTAACGTTCGTTGTCGTGGCATTGTCCTTTATTGCATTCGATGAAGATTGTCAATGAAAATGTAGGCCATCCACACTTTCCCTCTCTGCATGTGTGTCTATCAATGAATGACAAAAACAAAATTGTAGTAGATGATGAATTTGTAAATCTTGTTTCACGCGCGTGCCATTGACGGTGACAAGTGGATAAAATATGACTTTCAAGCTGTTGCTATCGAAGCTTCGTCTTTTTTATTGGTAGGGCTTTATAGTTTTTGTTCGTTTATTTCCATCAAATTGGAAGGTGGAATTTTTGGGCTTCCCAAACGGCACTACATTCCTGATATCGATATCGTGCCGGAAAAGCGTGACACTTGACGGTCGATGTAGGCCTTCCTTTCCGCGTCGAACAGACGTTGGAATGTTGTCCGTGTAGTAAATTCTTTTCCCTATGAAATTTGCAAATATTGAACGAAATGGTAGAAGAGGGTTGGTTGCCATCGTTGTTTTTTGTTCCAACACCCCCGTGCCCAGCGATGCTTTTTTGTTTGCGCTTGTTCAAGAGCAGGAAGACTCGTCAGTTTCAACTGCACACGAGAACGACACGGGACGGATAGGATCAAATCGGACGCCATTCCGTCCCCGTTGGTGCTGTCTCGTCATTTTGTCTGGTGCCACTTCCGATAGCGAGTAGTAGTGTTCGGTCCCAAGCCCTCGTTGAAAATCGATCTTCCGGGCAAGGAAGTAGCACGAGTGAGGGTTCACTAGCACCGGAACCGGAAGGCGACCGTATGACAGGTGCTTGGCAAGCCCGAGAAGCATTGAACAATGTTTTGGGATAAGCAGAGAGTGTGGAAGTATAAAATTCATCATTTGCACAATGGATTATATACATGTCATCTTTAATAAAAAAAGATCGAAATAGTGTTGAGTGAAATTTATACGGCGAGGTTAGGTTTATTAAGGTAGTTTTTTTTCCAACAAGTGTCATATAAATTTTAAAAGTTGTAGTCGTAGTCGGCTCTTAAAAAATAAATTTATCCTTCATTTGGCGCTTGGCAACCTCATTGGAATGGCGCCCTAGAAAGCAGAGAAGTTAGAGGTAGAAACGATCAATATTTTTCCCAGCCACGGCGTAAAGAATGCAAAAATGCACTAGAGGAAGAATTTGCATTAAAAGTTCGCGCGCTCCACAATGCAGTAGCAGCGTTTGGTCAAAAAGCGGCAACGACGATAACAACACACCACCCGTGACGATTGTTTAGTTGCAAAGGTTTTTCTTTTTTTGGGTTTATTTCAAAATCTGTTACCAGCGCTCGTATTCGTTGTTCGTTTCCCGTTTTGCAACTTGTGCAAAGCAGCAGCGAAGGCATCTAGGAATAGGGCAACGAGGTGTTTGACGTGTGCTTTGACGGGTTGGACAGACAATATCATAGTTTCCGTTCTTTTCCTTCGCTACTTGTTTTTTTTTTAAGCACAAACGAATCGAACCGGGTTAGAAGTTTGTTTGAAGTCCAACGAACGAATTGCCTCGAATTTGCATCTAGATGTGCGCTAAAATGCAGCCACGCTGTACGTTAACATAAAAAGTTGGAGGGAAAAATTGGGACGTCAACCAACGGTCGTGTCAGTAGTAGCGTTCATGGCTCTTGCGTCTAAAGCCCGGCAAATGTTCGTTAGAATGTGCTGTGCATGAACTTTTTCCATGCTGCCGGGTAGGACTTTAATATTGCTGGAAATGGAGTCTCTATTTTTTTATCCTAGTTTTCGTACCTTTGTTATCCCTTTCTAATGTTAGTTTCTAAAATCAACTCTACGGAGACTAAAATATTCTCCTTTATTATTCATTAGCGTTGATTATACGAAGAACTTTAACAAGAACTAATATGTTGCTAAAGATATTATGAAATTGTAGCTCTGTTTAAGAATTCTTTAGGTATTTTATGTATTCTGTATCAATTTGATTGATACTATTCTGTATCATTTTGCGTAAATCTCGTTATTTTTTTAAAGGAAAATTATATATTCTATAATTTTTTGTAAAACTTCCAAGAGTGCTAAATAATTACCTTTTTGATTTAGGGCCAGTGAGCAATGGATTTTAATGTATCAAAAACATCACCAATCAAGGTGGGGCATGCGTAAACAATCTGTATTGACACAGTTGCCTTTTAAGGGAAATTTTGAGATATCGTTACTGCAAAATGGCAATTTTGACCTTGAAGAATCCATCGTGAATGATGACCAAAAACTTCCGAGGACAATGACCTATAGGTATTGCTTTTCGGAAACTCTCGAAACGGAAGAGAAGCAGCTTTCTACTCTACGGGTAACCCGCCAAGCCATTCTAAGCCTAAATGGTTCAAAACTAAGGAACAAAGGCTCTGCATAAGCTGAAGCCCGAGCGTCGCCATGTTATCTGCGAGATGTTGCTCCAGCAGCCGAGTTGGAAATTTTTAAATGAGAAATTCTACTCCACCCGCCTTATTCCTGGAACATCGCTCCTTCCGATGAGAAGCTGTTTCAATCACAAAAAGGCATAGAAAAATGGGTCGATTACTGCTATGCTTTCAAAGGAGAAAAGTAATTTATACAAAAGACAAATATGGACAAATATTTTGATTGATATAACTTTTTAACTTTATATTAAAGAAACGTTCTTTAAATGCCACACTTTCACCGTAACTGATTTCATTCATAAAGTAGATTCCAATATCTCACGATAGAAGTTAATGGCTGTGATACAAGAAATCGTTGATCCCTTTTCGTCACATTTGGAAACGAACGTTGCGGCGTTTGATGTCGTTAATTTTGAATGTAACCCTCCAACTCATTCTCAAACTTCCTAACGCTTTGATCCAAAATTGAATGAAAATTAACATAAATGAGCATCGTTCACAATCACTACGAATGGATGGAACCATACCACCGCAGCAGGGTACGACATTCATTTTTAATGGAACTTGCTACTTGTTTTTTACAACGTTGTGCTAAGCCAAAATCATGTAACGATTTCCTGTGCTGCAGAAAAAGGCGGCATGGTAGAAACACAAGAAAACAACATCCACATCTCTTGCGTATGTAAAAAACATGTTCGACAAGCTAATGAAGCACAGCGAACTGAGAGTGAAAGAACACGAAGGGACCGAAGGGATACACTTTCACTTGTCGACACTTGCGATCAATCGATGACCCCTTATGGGGCGTGTTCAAGGGTGCAACGCGATGCTCCCACACTCGCAACCAACCTGGCTACAATTACATATGGGTGCTCATTTTCTAACCCCTATCATTTTCTCCCAGTCGAGAGTTGTAACTTGCATCTTGCATCGTCTTTCTATCGGCAACATGCCAACCATATGCTTGGATTTGCATTAAAGCACGATTATAGTCCAAACGTGTTGGCTTAGTATTAGGAAACGTTTTTATACAACAGTTGCATTTGTTTTTAAATGGCAAAGTGTAGAAAATAACAAAATTTGTCATAACATTTCGCTAAATCTTTATATAATTATGTTGTCTCCCTTGTTCCGTTCCATTAAACCTTTTGCTCTCGTTCGTCAGACTTCGGCTGGCCCCTTTTTACGGGTTTGCCCGGGTTAAGATAGGTTTTTGTTTTCCTTTTCCTTAATTTCCTCCTTCAGCGCACCAACGGCACCCGGGTCGGCACGAGGAAAGGAAGCACTGGGGTGGAAGGAAAGGAATGCTTAATCATGCGCGCATATAGCATTGTTGCCATTTGTTCAGTACATCTCCTGTTGGTGGTGGGGGTATATGGAGTGGCCGCTGCCGCCGAGTTCAAATCGATTTACGGTCACACAAACGCTCGTTAATCGTTCGAGTTTTAAACGGTTTTGTGCTTCGTTCCATTTCGAACCGTGGCCGTCGCAATCGATGGCAGCGCGATGGCGTCGTCCCGTGTGTCATGTTTACGCATGGTTTGGTAAAGTTTGCAAGACGTAAGCAGTAGAAAAATAAAACAATATGCTTATGGGTGGGGAGGGAAGGTGGTAAAATGGCTCGGCAAAGCACAAACAGTAACCATTTCGGATGATCGCAAACGGGAAGACGCTCGTGAAAGTCTCGTGTTTGTATTTGTGCGCTAGTTGTGTGTTACATTTAATTAAGAGCTGACATAGGAGAGAAACAATAAATAAACGTTTGAAACAATTGTAATTGATCGAATTCATTAACCTAGTACGGTGATGGGATGGAATTTTACGACAAGCACCATTTTGCTAATAGATTGTTTACGGAGTGGAGCGTTCGTAACGAATATTGCAATCAGGGGACACTGTTGAGATTAAGTGGATAGCTCTTGTAGGTATTGGTTGTTTATGTAAACTAAAAAAATGGCAATGTGTGTAAAACGCCAGTTTTTTTTAAAGAAAAACTTCCCACAAACAAGACTTGCTCGATTTGGGGTCAATTCTCAACGATAGCTTGATGTTTAAGGTTGAGTACGATGTAAATTAAGATATTTTTAACTTCTTCCTGAATTTTTGAATAATCCTATGTCAATATAAGTTAAATAAAGAGCAAAAATTCATGCATTATAAATAAGTTGAATAAAAACTAGGAGTGCGTAACTTAACAACACACATGTCTGATATAACGACTACAGCCTCGAGTGCTCTTGGGTTCTGCGACTTGAATTTACGCAAAGCCATAAGGATTAGATTGAGGATAAATGCGACGAAGACAAAGTACCTGCTAGTCGGAGGTTTTGGTTATAGTTGGTGGTATAAGATCTCAAGTTAGTGGAGGAGTTCTGGTAGCATTGAACAATCTCCAGCGAAAAATGAAAACTTATTGTGCAAGGGTAATGCAGTTAACTATAGGCTCTACAAACTCCTGAAATCTAGATAACTCTAGGACCGATAGGCATACTAGCAAGTATATTAATCGTTCACGGACACGAGTCCTGGACTATGTTGACAGAAGACGTCAATGCGCTGGCCATATTAGAGCCACTAGAACTATCATAGGAGAATGAACCTCGAGCAGGCTTATGTAGTTGGTTGATTGAGCTCGATGGTTGATGGATCGATTGGAGTCAAACCTGCATGGAAATCGAATATAGCCGTGGATGGAGAGATGGAGAGAAAATACTAGACTTTACCCGCAACAGCCACTTGGTCCCGAATGGGATTCGATTCGATTCTATCCGGATTTTTGATTGTTTCGACATATCAAATGCCACCCAATATCCTTTTGTTTGCTAATATGACTCTAGGCTCTTTGTCTTGCTAACTAGCAGTTGTCGATACCATAATAATCTCAACTTCTTGGAGTCTTGGAGACTTATTGGAAAAATCCAAGGATTGAACTCGCAACGAGTGTATCCTGAAACCATGTAATACCAGTATCTCTATTTGAACGGTCCAAAGACACGAATGAAAATGTACATAACAAGGAGAAAATTAATCCTTTGAACTTGATAATTCATGTTTTTTTTTTTGTAAATTTGCGTTGGAGTATATGATAGAGTTAATTGTCATGATCTTACAGTTCGTCTATTCTATGCGCAAATTCTTTTTGCTGGTAAATTTGGTCTCTGACGCGCAACATATTTTGCCCCCTTATCATCTACATATTTCTATTTCCACGCACGGCTTCTGCACGCACTGTTTGTGTCTGCGGCAAGATAATGTGGCGCTTGTTTGTAGTACTGACGGTAGAGTGAAATAAACTCCCAGCACAAAACTAACTTATCGTTTGGCAGTCTGTTGTATCCAGCTTGCCGCGCGTTACAGCCAACCGAAAGTAAATAACGCAAAAAAAGGCAACAAGGGAAGAGCGCGAAAGATAAGCAGTTCCCGAGCTATAGGAACCGCGCGGGCGCCTAATGATTACGTTGGAATCGTAACTTGATCTGATCGTTGCAAAGCTTGACCCATTTGTTTCCGTTCCTGTGGCTTGCGGACAATCAAATTGTCGGTCCGTTCGTCGCGTGTGTCTCGCACTATTTCACCAAGCTTTGCGTCTATCTCTGGTGCGTTGTAGAGTTGTTAATGACCCTTAAGAAAAGGGGAAATGGACACAAGCATCTCAAAAAATGGCAAATACTGTGAACTGGCGCTGTACGACTTTCAATTGGGTGTAGCATTCTGTGTGTTTTGCTCAGTCTTACAGAAATGGATATTTTTCCAATGTTTTTTTTTTTTTAATTCTCGAACGCAGTCGTTGTTCTCCCTCTTTGGCTTTTGCATCAGATCTTGAAACATGGAATTTTATTTCATATTTGATAGACGCTTGATTGTAGAAGTAGCATTCCTTGGAGGATGAAAATGTCAAACCGCGGTTGTCACTTGCTATTCAAACGAACGTCATCAGTTTGACCTTTTCGAGCCACAAAAGAGCTTTGGGGGAGAATTTAAATGTTTGTGTTTTATTTTATTTTTATTAGGTATTTTAGTTTCGTTTATTGTTGCTTAGTTGTTACAAAATAGAACAACACTCGAAGCATCTCTTTCTTCTTTTGTTAAGAAAGTCAAAATGATTCTTATATTTTTCGGATGAAAGCGATGTTTTTTTGTTCCTGTAATCAGGGAAAGAAAGCATAAACAATATGCTTACTCTTTATCATCGTCATTTCGAGAACAAAGACCATTCGTCCGGTGTGATCCACGAGGAAATACACATTTTTATGTTCAAAAAGTCGCTGGCTAAGGTTGTGTGATATGCGCGCGACGGTGGCTGATTCAGCAACACTGATTAGGCTGTGTTCGATATCTGCCACAGGCGACGGCGGCCGTCTGTGTATGATGGGTAGGGACTAAAACATCGCTGCGCTGCATACCATGTAAAAGGGTCTATTCCCAAACATGCTTGCTGCTTTTGGCGCCGTGTCCCGTAATTGTTATTTGTTTTGCCGTAGCCCCATGGGATGCCACATTTCCACGAATGGATTCGTGTGCGTGTGGGCGTACGATGTTTTGGATAGCTTTTGGTGGCGCCAATTTCACGTTTCGAGGCCACGTTTTCCCTGGGAGTTTTAGATCGTTCAAGTTGGGGTTACTCTGTCTGTTTGTTAGAGCAGGAATGTGTGTTGTGATGTTGTTTAGGTTAGTAGGCAACGTTATGTCCTTACAATTGGGCAAATTATTTTCGTTGGGTATTGTGCTTCAGACGATTAGCTTGTTGAAATAAATGCAAAAATTTTTAGTGTTGACAAGTAAAGCCAATTTATTTTTGTGAAAGATAGTCATAAAATGTGTATTCTGAGATTTTGTTGTGTGTGTAATAATTCGTCAAGTTCTATAGAATGCTGACCAAAAGTCTAAAAGTTAAATATAATAAGATGGATTGTCGGTAGCATTAAATTTTTAAAACAACAGAAGCGTTGAATTTTTAAATTCTTCACATTAATTATTAAAACAACATTCATTAATAGTCCATGAAAAGACAGGCAAATAACAGCCGAATGTCTTAAAACGCTGGAATCGAAAAATGATTGATATTGAGAGAACATTTTGTGTCTTGTATTTGCCTCCCAATCGACGGGTTTTATTTCTGTGTTGAGGTGGCTCCATCCGGTCGGTCAGCAGTGGCTGTCAGTTTTCCCATCGTCACATCCGACGACGCCTTCCGGTCCGAGCATATAGTGTGTTGTTCGTTTCGTGTTGGGTCATCGCCAAAGACGACGAACGCATTGCCGCCTTGGTTAACACTGTGGCATCTATTGCTCTCTTTGCTAGTGTTAGTTGATGGTTTGGACTGTGTTTTTTTTTTCGTGGTTGGGTAAGCTTGTATTGCCATAAGCATCGCGTTGTTTCTGTCCTGCAATATCGTCTACTTTTTGTTCTTTTCTATTCTGTCGGGTTGATAATTGCACAAACCATTGGATGGGAATCAACGCGAAAAGTGAAGAGCTCCGGTACCGGATGGTGTGCCATTGGGTAACGATAATGGCGCACACATGGAATGCTAAGACATCTATGGTGACGATGATGGATGAGATGGTTGGATACGATAATGCATCAGTATGATTTTGTGCAACAGCTTCGTACGGCATGGAAACTGTTCTTAGAATCAAGCTCAGTTTTGTCTGTGTTTCTTTTTTGATTTAAAACATAACAGACTAAGAGCAACAGTATAAAGCATTTTAAATCACAATTTCATTTCTCTATACTCTCGTTTCACTATTTTTTTTGCGGATAACAAATGAACGAGATCTGGTAACCTTCAGAATGAAACACAAAACTTATGTGGGTCACACACCTATTTTAGTGATCTCCCAAACGAGGGAGTTTCATTTTGACACAACAATTCATCAGTGTGTATCGAATGTTGGCTGGGTATTAGTGATTTATGAGCTTCTCATGCGTTGCTCTCCTCAATTGGCTGTTGGCAGTTGAAGAGTGTACCTAAGTGTGGAAAATGGTGGTCGTTTGGAAGCAGGATAAACCGCAATAATTAAGCGTTCCCATTAGTCTGGTCTGTTTGGCCATTTAGTACGAGTATACACAGCACATTTGACATCAGGTCGTTTATAAACTTCAGGAATTGTGTTTATGTTGGACTCAGGTGTTTGAAGAGAGAGAAAAAGAAGACAATTCCATATTTTATGATAATAGTCTCAAAGACATAGAAGATACAAGGTCTATTTATTGTTCGAATGGAGTTAGATAATTAGGTATATACGATATGATGATGTTGCAAGTAAGGAATCGAATTGATTGCTTTTATCATTCGACAATCAGGTCTTCATCTTCATGTGCATGTTGTTCATATTTGACAAGTAAGAGTTATCCTTAGCATCAAACAACTCATTTAAAATTCAAGTCCAACTTGTCTTTTTAATTTAAGGGTCTATGATACTGCAAGTGGAGCGGCTCAGTGGCCGAGGAGATAGCGGCGCCGGTCCGAGGTTCAAATCCCATTCCGGCCGTTCCCCCGTTCACAGGACTGACTGCTCTATTGCGTGTGCATTCAAGTCACGGAAGCCAGAAATGGCAGGCCAAGACTTCTCGAGGTTCTATAGCCATATAAGAAGAAGCCTAAATTCTGGGAAATATGGCCTGACCTGCGTCAGAGCTGCTAGAAAAATGTGTTGGCATTTGTCGAGCAGCTGGTCGAAACTGGTATTAGGATTATAATAAATTCTTAGGCAGATTAGGCTCGCCAGTTAGTATGGAAACTAGCAGCGGAAAAGCCACCAAACGTCAAAACGCACATAGAAAAACTAGTAGAAGGTATCAGTGACCCCTTATATCCTGGAAATACTGACTTACCTCATCTTTTGTACGGGTTTGTAAGATATCCTGACAAGATTTGCTACGAGTTATGCCCTACGAAAGACTGGCGCCTTTACCAAAACTCCACCTCGCTGTAATAGTTATTGCCCCTTCCGCAGTTTAACACACCTTGAATGAAAGCCCTAGAAGTAGGTGTTTTAAAATTTCTTTCAAACATCTCAAACTACAAAAGGCATCAAACGAATTCATCCAAGCAAGTGTAATTGGAAACGCCACTTGGCCTCACAAACGTCCACAGTTGAAAGTTTGTAAGTTTCGTCAAACAATAGGTATAATCACCCTCTTAAATTATATCACATGTCACCGCATGGCTAACATGAAATTTGACGTTTCCGTACGGGAAAACTCAATTCCGCTGGTTTCGGGTGCGGAGGTTTGCTACGAAGGAAATACTTCACCCACGGCGAGTGTAATGTTACACGTTCGCCGTTCGAATGTCAATCCGGGACCAGGTTTCACTGGGCGTTTGCTGCCGGTGCTGTTGGTGGTGTTGGTGCCTATTGTGCCTTTTCTTGTCTCTAGTACCCACATCAACGTTGAAACGTAGTCGTCATTTTCTCTTTGCTTCCCGGTGTATGCGCGCCGGGTATGGACGGTTGACGGGTTTTGTAAATTACAACATCACACCTCTAATTAACACTTGTTGCATGTGCTGGTGACTCGGTTACTAAATTACTCTCCTACACTCATGAACTTGGCTTGCAGGGGATGGGATTTTTTTTTCGGCTATTAAGATATTATGTTGTAGTGTGTGTATGTGTGTGTTTGTAACGTTCCAAAATGCTCCCAAGTGTGCCCTTTCCAGGGTTTTGTTTTCTTCTTCTCCATAATGGATCATCGTTGAAAATGGCTAATGAAGGTACTTTTCGGCACGATGCTTACGGGTTTTTTTTTACCCTCGTTTTAAAATCCGCCGGGAACTGGTGGAGGAAGCATTATGTTTCCTATGATGAAGCTTTCCCGAATGGAAGGTCGACAATGTTACAACAGCCACAACTGGTAACGGAAAAGCTTAGCTGCACGGAATTTCCATTAAAGGCTTTCCAGAAAATTGGCGAAATTTTTACACTTTACCGTGACGGCACCGTTTGACTGCCTTATCTTAGTGCCCAATTGGCACTTGCGTGCTTATACGTAGTAATTCGGATGGGGGCGCACATAAAAAAGCGTGAACTTGAAAAACTAAATTTAATGTAAAATTTATTGTATTGCTAAGTAGGAGAAGATAATCTTTAAAAAAAAACATAGTTGTATAATAATAGCCTTTCTCCTTGCATTCATTGCTAACAAACGGCATTATTGTAGAGGCAAGCTCGTTAATTAGGTTGTGGAATCAACCGCATGTGCCGTCATCAGCAGCAGCTGCCAAAATCAAGGTCAGCCGGCCATCCGGAGCCCAGCATTGGCTGTGTTAGTGACGGGTTGCCTGATTAAGTTTGGCCACTTCTCTCCATTGTTTGAGCAGCAGCGAACTAAAAGAGTAATTTGCTCGTGGAAATGCAAGGTGCATTCCAATTCATTTCCTAATTGGGTTTGTCCCTGCAGTGGATAACTTTTATCAGGAATAGGTCATTTTACAGTGTACGATTGTTTTACTTTGATGTTTGTTTATCATCAATTATTTTTAATGGCTTAGGTTATCTAATACTTTGTTGTGGCATTGCCTGTTTTGGCATAAAAAATAGAAGTTTAAGGAATTATTATTAAACCTTTAAATGTATTTTATATAAAAAAACGTGTGTTCCACGTCAATATGGATACTCGTTTTATGCTATTTACTTTAAATTATGAAGACACGAATATAAAAATTGGGGTTTTGACAAATAAGTTTTGACAAAATCTTAAATTTTATCCGGCTTTTGTCAAAATATGCTCATTCACACATTCGAAACAGGTAAACTCATCCAGAAGTGTTTGTCAACAAACATATCTTTTTGACAGATGGCCCCTGAATACATTACAAATTTGCATGTTTTAGTATTTAAAAATAATAGTTTCTTTACTTTTCGCTCTGCACCATCATGGTCCAACCTTGTTAAACATTCTTGAATAACAGTTTGTTTTGACATTTGTTTAAATATCGGCTAGACGAAAACTATTGTCTACATCGGGGGCTAATTTCGTTGTCAGTGTGTTTGGAGATCATAGTGTATTAAAGCTGCCAAACGTCAAAACAAATCCAACAAAACTGACTTTAACCATCACATGCTCCATTGTTAGTAGGAGTTGTGTATACAAAGCAAATTTTAGCATTAAATAATGTTCTTGAAAAATCATTAAAAAATGTCTAGAAAGATTTTTACAATATTGTTTTCCTTAGAGACGCAATTTTTACCATTATCTAGCGGATATTTGACGTGAATTGGAGGCTTCATAGCTTTTATATCATAATGTTTTTAACATATTTTAAATTATTCTGTTTTGTAAATTATGTTTTTTACAAAAATATACAGCAACAATGTTTTATCTACCTCTTCAGGATAATAAGAAATTTGCAGAACACAAAAGTTCATATAATTATGGTACACGCTGTACCTGACCATTCGAAATACATAAATATTAAAAAATACGTTTTATGAACGTCGAACGAAAATCACTCGTTTCTTTTACAGCGGTAGAAAATTCTCGTTGATAGCATTTCGCAGGAGTGCGAACAAAGTTCAACCACAAAATGTGTTTGAAATTATTATTTTTACCTCAGCCAGTACTTTCCGAGAATTGTAACCGTCCCGACAGAGTGCCAAAAAAATAAATAAAAAGAAAACAAAAATACCATGCCATAGAACAAATTGCAAATTTCAAATCATGCACACACTACTTCGTACCCAGAGTGTGTGTTAACGATGTGCAGCTTTTTTTTCATATAAGTAGCCAAAAAACCACACTCCTCAAATTGATTCTTTCACTCACGTTTGGCGTCTTTCTTCACGGACAGTAGACCACAGGCGCCACATTTCCATCCATCTCGGATGGCGCACGAGATGACGTTCAAATTCGGACGCCGGCGGGTTAGTAAATATTTTTAGAACTATACTTTCACTTCATTCACCACCGTTCAGACGGGACGCGTTCGGTGGTACCATTTTTCATCGCCTAAACCCTGACGAAGAAATAACAACATGCCAATCGGCCTTGTTTCTTTGCCCGCCACATGTGCTCGGTTGGAAAACAGATTTCTGCGTGGAGAACGAATGGCGCGACAACGCGTGTGCTGTTGGGTCGTGTTTTTCCAATCTAGAAATAGGGACCCGTCACCGTCACCGATCTATGATAGATGGTTGGTTTAGGTTGAAGGTGGCGTGTGTGTGCGTGTCTCTGTGTGTCGGTTTCCGGTTTTATTACACTCCGGTTCCGTCGTGCATTTGCAGATCACGGATTTATAATCTTCCGATCTCCGAATTCACTCTGGAGGAAGGTTGTATTTATGTTTGGGGTTTTTTTTGTTCCATTTAACTCTCCCCACTTTCGTTTCTGCATTTTGGTTTTGCAAATGAAAGAAAATGGGAACCATTGCTAGTTGAAGGCGAGGCACAATAAAGAGATTATTCTAAGCGAAACCAACCGTGTAAGATCGCCAGATTGTTCGAATCTAGCCGTTATGCTCGTTTGCAAGCAAACGCTCTGTATTAAATGCGACCATGGCCATGGTGCGCTCCCTGGTGCCCGTGGTCGTTCACGGCCAATGTCAACCTGTGTCAAAAATAAAACAGCAAAGCATCCCCAAGCGGTTGCGCTTTGCGTTTGGGATGGGAAACGCATAAAAACCACAGCGTTTTGTGTTGCGTGATCGTAGCATCTGGATAAACTCGAGCTACTCCGCTAGAGCGCATTGGTTTTGCCGCTGTTTGTTGTTGTGTAGATTGCGCCCAAAACTTCTCCGTCACATGCCCATTTACCCTGGGGTGGAGTTTTCGTACGGGTTGTTCAATTTTGTGCCTCATTTGGTCGTTTCCGCCGGAAGCACACCGACTCCGCTGCTTGCGTTGGGCCCTTTTATTTGTAGATTAATTCGCCCGCCATGCGAAGCGCTTTGAATTTTCCCACACCGGCGTGTCGCGTCGTGGTTTGGCCACGGCACGATTTACAAACATCAACGCTTGGAAGCGCGTGCACACGCCAGCACTGGTGGTGGGTTTGCCTTTGAAGTGATTTAGAGCCAAATGTGATTTTACGCGCGTTTTCTTTCATGTGTCTCAGCATGGTTCGTGTAATGCACCATTTTGATCGTATCTTTTGATATAAAAGAGTTAACACTATGGCCACCTTGACTGCGGAGCTCTTTAGTGATTGATATGGGATTCTTCGTGCAAAGATTTGGGTTAACCAACGGCCCTACAAAACATACAGCAGCAGTGGGACATTTTCTGGCCATTTATCATTCGTGATTTGGTTTGTGTAGAGGCATGATTTATCCATCAAGATAGTAACTAAGAGATTTTGAATGATTTAGAAAGTGTGGCATGTGATTGAAATTGATATGAAACAGAAGATAAAAATATTGGGGGAAACACCATACGTCATTGTGTGGTTATGAGGAATTGTCTTAGAAAACTAGAACTTTAAAACAATGGTAAGATAACCTCCTGGAAATAAGTATAAGGACAGCCCTTGTATGCGTAAGGGCGTATGGCGATTTGCAGTGCCCGCTCTTCGGAAATACACAACCAATAGGACACTTGTTATGTTGTTAGGATAACAGTTTCTACCGGGTGATTAAATTACTTTGTTTCTGTTTTTATTCTTTTGGAAAAGGCCAGATCATATTACTGGATGGCCAAGTAACTAAGAGCCTTCGAAGAACAATCATGTTTATTTTAATCATTAGCTAGAGCTCGGAGTTGAAAGATGTCCCTTACGCAATTATTTAGTAAATTATGACGGCTACATAGCCGTATTGACGAGCCCCTTAAGCATACTTTAAGACAAAATATAAATCACAAATTAAACTGGTGCAATACGGAATCAGATATTTATGTCCCGAGAGGTATCCTTATATTTATTTCCAGGAGTGTATACCAATACATATTATTGATTACTACTCCTATAACTAATACTTGTTAATGACCCGGTATTTCTAAAATTTACTTTTCATTTATTCGTGTGATGTCTTAAATGATTTAAAATTGGAATGCTCGTATCAGTAAGAACAAGTCAATTAATTTTTCTATTGGTTATTTTGGAAAGTAAATCATTTTGAAATATGTTAGACTGTTAATAAAACTTTCACTGCATACGATAAATTCTTTTAAAAAATGATCCATGCATAAACATAGAAATGCAAAAGTTATATACAACTTTATAAAATATTAGTAATTTTTTTTGTTAAATATTTAATGGTTGTAGAAGCATTGTACTTTATTTCCGACTATTTTCGCATAAACCCTTAAATTTGATTGACATGAATCAGCGAACGTATTACGTTAAGGCGAAGAAGAAATAACATCTAAATAATAAAAACATCATGCGTACCATTCTTATAATCACACAATTGACTTCGAATTTTATTGTGAAGTTTTATTTGATTGATTGATATGCAGCATGTATCTCGGCCCCGCCATCATTTTCTGAACTGAAGATCAATCTACTTTCCGAGCACTGGAATATTCTAAAACGTAGCTTAACAATGGCTGAATTTTTTATCACAATTTCTCCTCTTTTTTCTCTCAAACCACTTTTGTACATTATTTTTTATTATTCCATATTCCAAGAACCATTCTCAGCACTGAGTACCGAGATTTTTGGCAAATCGCACTGATGTGGGTTTTAGTTGTGGTTCATTCGCTCGAAATGGTTCCTTTGCGTTTTTTTAACTTTACTGATCCGTACATTACAGCAAATCGGTTTTTGCACAACCACGTATGCGTAAGCTTTCTTTTCCGTCGTTTAGACATGCTTTAGCGAAAGGTTATCCAAAGGCGTATTCTCAAACGAAAAAAGAGCACATTCGAAGGATGAAACAGACAAAAAAAAACAGATTAATGTTATGGTACTTTGATGTGTTCGTTCCCTTTGCCGCCTAATGCAATTACTTTCAATGACATTTATGAAACGGTTGATCAAAATGTAATGCCTTGACTGGTACGATACAAGCGGAAGGATGTGGTTTGCTCTTTGGTTACATGTAAATCCGTCTCCGATGCCGTTACTTTGACTTTGATGTGAAAATGAGACTTGCCGTTGCTTGTTGTGCTTATTATTATTAAATCTTTTAATTGAGTTTTGTGGTTTTGAAGGTCTTGAATTTTGTTAGGTGGTCTTTAATCAAACGGCGCAGCAAACAATCAAGAATTTTTAATATTTGTTTGTGAAGTAGGGGTTTGTTTAAATTTTCCTCTTACTCGCTTGGTCTGTATCATGTCGGACATCTGTAGTGTGTGTACAGTGTTGACCATAATTATATGGATTCTTGATTTTTGCCAGCTTTTTCTGGCTGTATTTGATCATTTATCAGTCAGTAATTTGTGGAAAAAGTCTAGAAATTCGAGTATAGAAATTCGAAATGTGACAAATACATGTGACTGTAAAGCCTCAAATGTACGTATAGCAAACATTTAAAAAATATTATGAAACAAATATTGCAATGCAAAATTCCTTTCCAAAAACAGTTTTTTTTTTTTGCAGTAAAACACATAATCGGGTCTGTGATACCTTCCACTAGTTTTTGTATATGCGTTTTGACGTTTGGTGGCTTATCCGCTGCTAGCTTTCCATACTAACTGGCGAGCCAAATCAGCCTATGAATTAGTTATTAGAATCTTTTCCTAATGTCAGTTTCTATCAGCTGCAAATGTCAAAACAACACATTTTTCTAGCAGCTCTGACGCGGGTCAGACCATATTTCCCAGATTTTATTAATCTAAATATATATTTAATGAACGTTTCTTGCAATGTTTATGTAATTATGATTGAAAAAAAGTGAGTTTAACATACTGTTTTTATAGAATATCTTCAAGAAAATACAATGTATCGGCCATTTGCCGCAACAGCAGATCAGCAGTTTCGAGCAGATCTAAACAAATCTGACAACATGATGCAACCCGGTTTCAAATAATCGATCGATATTTGCTCGATCGATTGACGGAAACCGTCTTAAGATTTTAATTTTCCAACTTTTCGTATCATAGATCTCAATAATGGATAGCAAAAATAGGAAAATAACAAGTAATGATGTTCATTTGCATTTAATAAACTTCATACCATTATTTTTATCTATCTGTTGAGAAAAAAAATGCATTTATGGCACGCACTGTAGCTTAATGTGGAAGACCGTATGGAACCATAACAAACGAATAAGTTTTTATAAATTCATAAGCCAAGACCAACATCAAAGATGATTTAGTTCATTGTTATTTGCCTGTACAGAGGGGGGGGTATCATCGGTGTGTTGTTTTCTTTATCCTTCCCTTGATAAAATGCTGCTGCAACAAACATTATCTGCCAAGAGATCATAAAGTACGGCCGCTTACGCATTACGGGTTTTCCGGGTTTTGCTCGATCGATGGTTTCAGTTTTTGCCCATTGGACTGTTCTCCGGTGGCTAAATCACTTAACTTTTATTTTCCATCCCCTGCCGAGCGTCAACCATTTGGCCCGGTCGGAAGCGCTGCACGTTAAGTGGAAAGCCTGATCACGGTGGGATAGCATTTTCCCATCCGATGAAAACGGCTGGCAAGGTAACGGGTAGCGCAATTTGTGTACTGCATATTTTATACACCGGAACAGCAGGGACAACCTGTTCGGCCGGAAGCGCCTAGCGTTGGCTAGGATGGAAACCCGTAGGAAAAATAGTATAACAAGCGTAGTGACAAAGCCAACTGGACCAAAGGTATCCGGAAGGGATTGAACCATAATTCGATTTCGAAGTTAAATTGATTCCGGCAGCTGGAGAGTGAGAGTGCGTTCGTTGCCTTTCCCTTTCTACGCACTTTCGAAAGATTTGTTAAAGGTAACTTCCCTAACCAGCTGAGAAGACATATTTCATGCTGGTGAATGAGTAAAAATCGATCGAAAAAAATCAGCGATGTTCTGCTATGGCTTCCTCCGTACCAATATTTGTAATTCGTTTCAAGTTAGAAACACCATCCGGAGAGTGCGGTCAAAAAGCAATATTTTCGCAGCGATGTTTTTTTCCCCACAGGAGTCAAAATATTTCTGCAGCATAACGGTCTTTAAGTGGATGACATCCAACTGGGTCTCATGAAAAGAAAGGCTCAGCAGTCCCAACAAGGCAACAATTCGTTACGATGCACATCACGTACGCAGACGAAACCCAAGATAGGACTTTTGGAGCTGGGGCCTCTGCCTAATAGCAATCCTAAAAGCTCCCGACGATACTTCGACAAAGTGTCGATCCTTCTTCCCATATGGAGCTACTACACCGGCAGGATCCTCTTGGTTGGGGTATTTAGAAGACTTAGTTAGTCACCAGATGCCAGCAGCCAGGCTGTCTATTTGCACGAGGATTTGTGCTATATTGTGCTTTCTTGTGCGTACAAAATCCATCTTCCCTTGGGGGGATGTACACACAACAACAAAAAAAGGACGAAGACGTAAAGAAAAAGCGGTGGATAAAATCTTTCTCCCGGGCTCGTTTGTCGGGATGAAGCACCGGTACACGTGCGTGTTCACTAGGTAGGGATTTCATGTTTTGTATGGTTTGATGAGGGACATGCCTCAGCAACGGATATTTTCATTGGACCGGATTTACAAGCTTTTTTTCGGATGTTTGTTTTTGTTGCAAGCCTCGACAAATGCCTTGAAATCTCACGTAAAATGTTTGGCAACGTGCGAGATCTAAGTTGGAATAAGAGGGGCTAGAGAACACTACTGAACATTTGGTAATGAAAAATAATCACTTCTATGTACGTCGTAAGTACTATTGCTCGGGGATAGGATCGGATTTCGTGTACATCGGAAGAAATTCCAGCGTTGGATTTTCGTTTTCTATTTTCTTATTGGCCAAATTGTTTAGTTTATCGGTTTATCCGTGCACTTAGGATTGAAATACTGAATCTTACTGAACAAGAGGACTTAGAAGCACAGGGGTTTTTAGATGATTGAACAACGCTAGCGAATTCATGAAAAAACACAATGCATGACGTATAAACAGTCGCAAAAAGGCGACAAAAAGCATCAGCCATAAGAAAATGTAAGCACATGTTACCACAACGCATGTTAACACAACGCAGTGTGCTCTG
>KI423221.1:0-26966 GCA_000473375.1 Anopheles culicifacies | reverse complement strand
AAAGAAATGCGTCGCGTCGTAAAGATTTAACGGCGAGGAATTTATGAATGCACCCAGTGGAAGCTGACATGCTATTCGAGCATTGAGACAAATTTTATGGCTTTGAAGGCAAAATTTAGATGAAGGAGTAATGGCTAGAAAGCTATAACGTTCGAAAAGGAGCGTGTATGCACACATATTGCCTCCTTAAACAGTTTTTTTTTCTACAAAAGTTAGAAATGTTGGAACAATTAAATTATGCTAGAATTAAAGTTATACAATAACTGGAAAAAAGTAATTGCCTTAAAATACTTCATAAACTTATTTATGTTACAATTCACATTTGGTTGAGAGACATTTCCTTCTCCAAACCCCGTGAAAGGTCACCTTATCCCGGGTGTACTCGGCCAATATTTAAATATTTTTAACGGAACAATTATATCCTCTTCATCAAATGATCCTCAATAAATAAAAAGTAATTCATGTTTTTCCTACAGCAGTAAAAAATAAGATTTCTGGAAAGTCCTCCGACGGTCCGGACAGACGACAGTTTGAGCACGATCATAGATCATTAATCTTCCCTTTAAGCCTCCCAGTCGAAGCCAGGGGAAAACACTCGACACGACCGTGTTTACAATCGTTTGACCCTAACCCTCACCACCACTTCTACTACATCCCCGCTCCCTTTTCTTCCACCTTTCCCAACCACCTGCACGTTGCAATAACAACAAGACAACGACTGCAGCAGGTCAATTCCACTGCGTACGGGAACTGGTCACCCTCGAACCATGTGCAGCGCTTGGCGTTGCAGTGCTAATGGCGATGTGAGCATGACCCACGATTCGGTTCCATGAAAGTGGTGATCGTGCACAGCACTACAACGACAGAGCCGAGGGCCGATGTTCCACAGGTGGAAAACAGCTATAATGAACGCAACGCACGAACGCAAGCACGATCGTTGCTCGCTGACTGTGTTTACGGTACACAGATACATCCAAAATCCCCCCAAACACGCACAGACACTCAGAAACCCTAACGAGTGGGTGAAACCGGGCAACGCGCGTTTGAGGAAATGTTTGTCCCAATTTTCCTTCGGCAATATCACACTAGAAAATGCTGCTGCTTTCGGGGTCTGATTCTAGCTGCTGCAGTTTACACGCGCAATAAAGCGATCGTGTGCGCACAGCAACACAAACACACAGTCATCGATTCTTCCCTGTTTACCCCAAAACCCCCGGAGGGGGGGGGGAACGATACGCGTGGTGGAGTGTTCCATTTGAACAAGCTCATAAAAACGAGCCGCACGGCCGTGGGCAGCGATAGTTTGTTGGGAAATTTTGCAACCACAAGCGACGCAGGGCAGGAGTGACGACGAGAAAGCAAAGCAATACACATCACTTTTGGAACGGAGATTTCCATGCGCTTTTGAATTGAGCGAAGCCGAAACCAACTACACCACTACACGGTGAAAGGCAGACACCCGACGCGGGCAGAACAAACGTGTGTCTTTGTGTCGGTACGGTGAGCGTGAAGAGAAAGTGAATTAAGATCCAGTCGGTTTGGTTCTGACGATCAGTCGCTAGTGAACGATCGTGTCGGAAGCAACTTGCCCAGGTACAAGTGCAGTGAAAATTAGTTCGACCAACGTTCGACTCAACGGTTTGATTTGCGTTCAGTGATTTTTGTCCCGCAAAAGCAACAACACTAGTCATGGTTAGTAGAATATTTTAGTGAATGGTGATTACGCTTCCTTTTCCTATTGTTTATGCAAAATGTGATAAATAGTTTTAATTTTAAGCAAGAAGGAGAATTTTGGTTTAATTTTGTGATGAAACCAAGCGATTGTATTTTAAGTAAAGTGATTTTTAAGTGATAGTGCTGTGGAGTCTTTTTTTTGAAAAAAATGCATTAAATCAAGGACTTACAGAATTATTAAAAAAAATTGCCAGATTTTTTCATCTTTGTTTCATTTTTAAAAATTAATATTATATTTCATTATTATTAGCATTATCTTTTTGAGTATCTAAATATTAAAACGCAACATTTTTTAAATGTCATTTTAATGAAAAGTTTTCCCCTACGGTCGAGAAACACCAGGCGTCTCCATGTAGTTGTTATTTGTCCCTGTGTAACACTAGAACATAAATTCCATGTGACGTATTTGACAGAATGCCTTACATGACACTAGAGAAATGGCTACACGAAAAGTGAAAATCCAGGTCAGCCAAGTTTGTTTCTAATGTTCCAATCGTTTTCATCCCCCCACAAGAAAATTCCCCTTTTTGATGATGTGTAACGTGAGAGAAGGGGTCCAGAAGGGGGTAGTTTTTTTTTTTAATTTCTGACCCTAAAACAAGTGACCGATGCGACATTTCTAGCATACCGACATGCTGTCAACCGTATGCTAAGAAGCTTCTTGAAACGGTGTGTGTATAAATTCATTCCCATATTTCCTTTTCTTTTTTTCTTCCAGGATGATCTCACCCCAGAGCAGATTGCGAGTGAGTATTAGCAACGGCTTTCCAATCAAATTATTCGCCTACTTCGATCTGTTTGCTCGCGACACACGAAAAAGATGGCACGGCACAAATAGACACAGCTATGCACGACAAACAGAAATACGGGATGGAAAATTTAACAACCCTTCACGGGTATGACGTTGGTGCCGCTACACATTACTACATCGAGGCGCCATCTGTTTTCCCGTGTTGGTTGACTTTTTGTTTTCTGTTTTCTGTGCCAACGTAAGACCCACGCTGACGACACGCGACAGACACACACAGATGCCGGCTCTCGGTACGGTGCTCGAGACTTCAAGGTCTCATAGAAGAAGGTGACAGCGAACGGATAATTTCAAACGCAAGCCGCGTGTGACTAATTGCCTGTATCCGGTCGAACGTGATGGACGAGGAGAGAAACGAGGGAAAATACACACATACACGTACACGTGTGCACACCCGAACCGGATGAGTTTTGTTTTGACTCGTGCCGAGAAGGACTCCTTCGCGTTTGTTGCTTTGTTTACAATCTGTTATTTGACCGAATTTTCCTGGTTCCACCCGTAATCGATGGATGGAACGATGCGGCTAAGTAAGCCATGTTTTGACAGCCATCATTCATCGCTTAGCAACGATCAGTATCGATCTTCCAACCTGTCGGAGCGTATCCACCAGATGACTGTTACATGTGAATCATGTACCCACGCCCACATGCATGGGTTGCCTTTTTGTTGATGTTTTCTTCCATGTCTTTTTTTATCCAGTTTCCAACCCAGCTCACACCCCCATTTTGGAAAAGCGCAACACAGTTTCCGTGTTCATTTTATTAGGTTTTCTCACTCCAAACGGGAGTCGTACTGTTTAATGAGCAACTGATGAAAAGCGTCTCATTGCGACCGGCTTTTGGGGCTAGCTTTTCATCATTTTCTTGCCGCGTAAAGCCTGATGGTCGATGTTATTTTTCACCGTGCCGTGTTTTTCTCTTCCACAAAACCGATCCAAAATTTGTAACCGTTCCAAAAATAAGCATCATGCTTCTTTTTTTATTCACCAAGCAATGCGTTTCACTGCGATGGATTTTTTGTTTTGTTTGGTTTAGCTTCCATCTTCTACCACCCACCCACTGCGGTTTGTAGTGTTATGGAAAAAAGGGTGTTAAATGTATTTATCGAGCTGGGGGTGGGAAAATTAAAAGTGAATTATTTTCCCATTTGAAGCGTTGATCGGTCAAGATAATGGAATATGGATGATGCATGATGGATGGATGGATGGGTTTCTTCGCAAGAAGACGTCACCTTTAATTGATGATCTTTAAGTCATCGGAGGGTTGATTGCAAAGGTCGAGGAACATTGCATAATAATATTGATTAATTTTGCACATTTTTTTTTAATATTATCAATTAAGTAATATGAAGGAGTTTTATAGCTCTCTTGCTTCCTTAAATAAATCCTCAGATCTTGGATCTTGAATTTGTTCATTGTTTAAGAAACAAAACAAAAAGTTCATTAACCTCCACCATGCAATAACTTAATTACCCTAATACAACCTAACGGGTCGGTTTTTCACGGTCCAACTATTAATTTGTGCTTGATTGTGAGCATTTATTACAAACATTCAGCAACAAGAGTCTACCCAAACGCTACCTCCCTTGCTGCCCACTTCATAATTAAGGCTGCATCTACACCACATTTCGACGATAAATGATTCAGCGTAGATGCTCTCCCAATACATCCGACGCATCGCATGATGATCGGCAGACCGTTTTCACTTTCACAGCGCTGGCACTAGGCCAATCATTACAACTGATGATTTGGGAATGTACATCATGTTTTCCACCGAGACATCTCCTCTTCTTCCCTAGAGGAGGAGAAAAAACAAGATTTATCCGACTGCTGACGGGACGAAAGATCGAGCCCGTCGCGCTCGATTGACGACGCTAATTGGGCGGAATTTATTGTTGGCAGTGGCACACGCTAATCCGCTCCATAGTAAGGATGTTGCTTCACCCATTAGTGATCATTCAGTGGGCCTACTAGCTACAGTGTTGCCGTTTCTTACTTTCTATTTCTTTCTCTCGCCCTCTCTCTCTCTCCTACAGTCCTGCAGAAGGCATTCAACAGCTTCGATCGGGAGAAGACGGGCAGCATCTCGTCTGACATGGTGGCGGAAATCCTGCGACTGATGGGTCAACCCTTCAACAGCAAGATCCTCGAGGAGATGATCGAAGAGGTTGACGAGGACAGTAAGTTACGGTGGCCAATTTCGGTGGGTGATATTTTGACTGACACTTGTTGATTTTTTCTCCATCCTTCACCGACCAGAGTCTGGACAGATTGAGTTCGCCGAGTTCGTGACCCTTGCCGCCAAGTTCATCGTTGAGGAAGACGAGGAAGCGCTGCAGAAGGAGCTGCGCGAAGCGTTCCGCCTGTACGATAAGGAGGGCAACGGGTTCATTCCGACCACCTGTCTGCGGGAGATCTTGCGCGAGCTGGACGATCAGCTTACGGACGAGGATCTGGACATGATGATCGAGGAGATCGATTCGGACGGTTCCGGTACGGTTGATTTTGATGGTAAGTGGTCTCGCTTGTCTTTATCCTTGAACATACACTAATGTACACGACGATCTGCTTACACTTATGATCACACGCTTCATCTTCTTGATACACACTCACACATAATCGCATCGAACCCGGTGTTTGCTTCACCCGACATGGAAAATGGAACAGTTGATGTTTACCCCCGAAACCGAACAAATAAACCTCTACGAAAATTGAATTTTCCAAACGGTGGCGATGTTTTGCCACCGTCCATCCCAACCCTAGACGGCGCTTGCTATAAACATTTCATAAATGCTAATAATAACACGCCACGGTGACTCCGAACTGCGGGAGTTGCGCAAACACTTCCGCCCGGTTCGCCTGTGGCGGGAAACCCGATGCCGGGAAAATTTGATTGTGTAGCGAAATAATTTACCATCAAGAGTCGTGGCAGTAGTTCCTTCTAATGGGTTTTCGATGGATGTTTCTAGTTGTTTAAAACTTTAAACTTTAATTATTTGGAACTGGGTTTTTTCTTCTGAAAAATTGGCCTTAAACATGAATCGTCTTCTTTTTGTTCTTAATTGGACATCCACATGAGATCAGCACCGTTAAACGTGTTACGAATAATCGTAAAGTTGTGAATTTCGTCCACCATAAAGCGGACGAGGGTTTCTTTTAGCGTGCCTTTTATTCGCACATAAATCAAATCGTCTCAGACGATGCTTTCCAAATTATGACACTTTTTTATCCTCCCGGGTTCGGCCCACTGTACGATAAATCATCGTCTGCTTTGGCCTGTGAAAAAACAGCAACAACACGCAGCCTGCGCTTGTCCCTTGCCTTTGGCTCTATAATAGTAAAACATGTTTCATGTTTTCCACCCCAAGCATGTGCGCTATAAAGCGGATAAAGCGGCTCGAACGGAACATCACCGAACAGCACAGAGGGCTTGCAGAGTAAAGATAGATCTTTGACAAAGCTTGTCTAAATGTCATCTTTGATTTTCTTTACTGACCGGATAGAGTTGTCTAAAAATAGTGGCATGACTTTTTCGACCACTATTGTGTCATTGTCCAGTCGAAACTCCACTCTTTTGAGCACTCTTTTACTGCATCTTTCAACGTACCTACTGTTGGTAGTAGCTCAAGCGAGAAATTCTTTTCAAATTTCATCCAGATGTCTTTTGGAATTGTATCAATTTTCGTTTTTTTTTCAAACCACCACCACTCTCCTCACTCCTCCCAGGACGATTAATATTTTCCCCAAGAAAACATAAAACCTCCGACACCGAATATTCGCCTGGTGAATGAAACCATTAACGTCTCACTTCATCGGTTGGTACAGCTGTTCGCATCCATTTCTTCATCCACCAACACACTGTTGCATTCCGTCATTTTCACAGCTGCACAGCACAAACTGCACTGCACTGCACACCACCAACACTAACTGTTTATAAACCACTTACGGCTTGCGATGAAATTCGCATTAAAATGTAATAAAATTCTCACTCCTATTTTTGCACTTCCTTTTTGCACAACCTATTTGCAGAGTTTATGGAGATGATGACCGGTTAGGGTGATCCTGAGTGCCAGCAACAGCATCACCACGCCACGTATCAACTATTTATTGCATCTTCCTATCTCATCTTCCCATCCAAACTCGCTCCCTACTCCGATCAATCCGCTTCCCGGGACCCGGAACAGATATCTTCATCCCCAATATGTCATGCAGTTGTTTCATTGTTCATACTGTTAACTGTATTTAGTTTCGATACTCTATGAATGCACCTGCCTATACCCTAGGTACGGTGAGGCGTAGCAAATTCTTAAATTAAGAATGAGTCTTGGTCTGTACTGGTATTCACACCAACTTGAACTGATTTTGCTACTGACACTGTCATCTCGTCCTCGCGACACCCCACGAGCCTCGAGCTCGTACGTGAAAACTTATGAAAGTATTTTGAACGTTGTTTTTTTTATTTGTCTTCATTGAACCACAGTAGCACCGTAACGAATCTTTACAAAGCCAAATTCAGATATCTTAGATAGGCAGTCAATGGCCAACAATCAAAACAAAAAGCCATAAGTTTACCTCAGCAGTAGCAGACTGTTTCATTCTTATACTACACGGAGTTCGTCGAACGCCATTATACCGATTTGATACTGTTTCTTTCTGTACTGTATTATTAATATTTAATAAAGCTACAAGTTTAATAAAGTTTGCGCTGTGTACATATTGTGAATAGGAAACCGATTCTGTTGATGATTTTTCCATCCCGAACGCACACCACATCCGAACCTCCGGTCTTCAGTTTAGGCTCCGTTTGGATCGGGATGATGATCTGTCCCGTATGGATGGATAAGCTCAAATTCGCCCAGAAATGAGAATGCCAAAAACATCAGGTAGGTTACAATCATAGCGAGACCAACGCTTGGACGCCCTTGAAAGTTAGTAAACAACAAGCACAACCAGGTTGTGGTGAGAATCTGGAACAGATACACCTCGCAGTTCTCTCCCATTACTCCTTTACGAACCTGAAACAAACATTTGAAGAGGATATCCATATAATTCACACTATGACTGCTGTACTTACATCTGCAATTAGATTCTGTACTCCAAATGCTTTTGTCATGAGAGTGAGCCCTAGCCCTAAGCAGAGATCTGCAAGAAAAGATATCCAATATTAGAGAGCCTTCTATTTAGTCGCTAATCTACTCACTCAACAATGGACCACCGAAACATGCCGCGAATGCCATTTTACCATATCCTTGCCGTGCTAGTGCCACGTTCGAGAACAAATCTCCGACACTGTTTCCCCAGGCAAGCAATGATAGACCCAGTACAGACTTGGACAGCTTCAAAACGATCCCAACCGTTTCGAGCACACTCACGACTTCCTGTGCCACAACGTAGATAACTTGAATGCATCCAAAAAAGCTCAGTAACGTAAATAGCTTGTGATAACGAGGACATCGATCGGTTCTTGATGTGTAATAGATGACAACCATGAGGGGTACGGCGATCACCACCACCCAAACAAAGATGTACACTTTACCTATCATTATGAACGCAGCTGAGAAAAAGAATGAAGGTTTGAGAAAAGTGAGACTCATCTGGATTAAGCTTTCATGCATTGCTCACCTCCATTTACGAACACTATCAGTAACGGCAGTGTGAGACAGTGGCAAATATTAAGCAGCTTGCACCATCCGTCTCGTTCGGCATCAGAGTCCACGATTGGAATAGTAAGCAAAAGAAGCACAACAAAAGGTGCTTTAAGTAGATAAAATATTCGCATTGCCCAACCAGCTTTGTTCCATTCTTCCGGATCAATAGGGCTAAGGTGATTGCAAAAATCGACTAGCAATCCTTCATTTGCTGGAGTGCGCATTTCTTGTTGGGCTATTCCGCCTGCATTTACGGTAATCATTTGTCTTTGAGACTGATTTACAGTTCTTTCTTGGGTTTCAACATCTGAGAAGATAGTTTAGCAGTAGTAAAAAGCGTTTCAGATACGACACCTACATTTAGACCACTCTTACATGTTGATTGGGACCTTTGCTGTTCCTGTCTTTCTTGAATAAACTCCCATATGACGAGAGCTAGAAAGAGAAAATACATTCCAATCAGAATCGCGCTATCGTACAGATTGAACCGTTCATCTGCTGCTTTCAGCGTTATCCACACGATCGCAGCTATAAAAAACGCCAAGTCTCTCGAGATACCCCACGGGGGAAAGTCAAACGGTTGTATCAACAACACAGTTCCTCCGATCACACCAATCACAAACGCAGCCGATCCTAGCAGTTCCGAAAACATTAGCTCCGTGTCTGCATCTGGATTAGCGACGGCCGTGAACAGATCCGGCGATCCATTACCGAAGGCGAGAATCGTTACACCGGCCAATGCTTCACTGATGTTTAATGCTTTTGCGATGGCGGCTAACGTTGGACAAAAGCTAGAGCACAAATTAAGAGAATTTAAAATAAACCAACATTAACTCTAGATTCATGTTACTCACAATTTATCAGCTGTCGTACCCAGAATAACGAAATAGTAAACACAGATACACAGCAGCAGGACAAATCCCAAGTTAAAGAGATACTCTGAATCGGAGCCAATTGTGCAATAGAGATATCCGACGTAATTGAAATAATATTCACTCTCCGCACAAGCTTCTGTCGTCTCCACAAACTCACACTGCTCTTCTACCGGCAGCATGTGAAGGTAGGAACAATCATCCTGAAACAAGCAGAACATACATCATGTGTACCTTTACAAACCTCTATCAGAACTTACTGGACGCGGGAAGTTAACGTATGTGGCGTGACGAATTGACCGCTGTAGCAAGGAACCATTTTGATGAACTATCATCGTGGAACAACACTTCTCCATAACACTGCGTGGGTTACTTGGATAATGTCACTATTTCTTCTCGCCTTCGCAAGGCTTGTAGCTCTTTGTTTAGTCACAGCAGTCCAATCTGAAGAACCTCCTTCAATTCTCCAACAACTCCATCATCAATTTCTACAATGAATCCAGAAGTAGACGCCTTCCAGAACTTGACGCCCCATTATGAAGCACATCAGAATATCTTCGTATCACTCCAGACCCAACCATGCAGCAACGTTCATTCCGTTCTCGAAGATGAGCGCTGTCTGTTCGTCCAGGAAACGGAAGAGTGTCGTGAATCGATGCACTACATCGATTATATGCATTTTATGTACTGCACCGTTGATAGCTCTAACGCCCTACTGTTCACATCGGCCATTGTCGCTTTGGTAAGAACAAAATAAGTCTTTAAAATATAAAGAAGAGCAAATAACAGATCTTCCTCTCGAATAGCTCCTGCTTGTGATCTGCCTTGGAGCGATTATTTATCATCTCTGCGTTAATCGTTACGTGGATAGTGTGCTGTATGTGGCTAAAGCATGGCGCTTGAACGAGTACATTGCCGGTGTTACGCTACTCACGTATGGCAATGAGTTGGCACAAGTGCTATCGGAGTTGAAGCACCACAACTCCGGCGACACTGAGCTGATCTACAATCATTACCTTGGAACAGCCGTCTATCAGGTTTCGTTCCTAGCAGCACTCGTCATTTGGCTGGGTCCGTTTGCCATCTATGCGGAGGTGATCGTTCCAAACATTATTGCTCTCATGATCGTGTCCGTGCTGGTCGAGGAGCTTATGTATGATGAGCAGATTGGCCTCGTTCAAACGATCATCTTGGGCGTACTATATGTAGCATTTCTTGGTGCTCTGTACATAGTCGCACTAGTGATGGATCGTGAGGGTAATCGATCACGAAGTCAGATAGAGGTACGTGATGCCGGTGGAAAGCCTGTGGACATAAAGCTCACAGAAACGGTAGCGAATGTTGAAAGCGACAGAAGCTTATCTTGGTTCGAACGTATCTGGCAGGGAGTGAGGACGTTCCGTGACGAAGATTTTCGTACTGCAAGATGGTATAGGAAGGTTTGTCTTATCGGTAGCATTCCTGTCGAAGTTATTGCGGTTCTGCTATTACCTAAGGTGAACTACGTTTTGCCCTTACACGGATGGAACAAGTGCCTATTTGTCATCAATCTAAACCTATTTCCTTTATTTCTCATCTGTACTGCTCTCGGTAAGTTGTTAAATCATCCCTCACCCTCACAATCTAATCTCCTCAGTTTGTCTCTCAGTTGATATGGTTTCCGATACACATCTTGGATGGGTCTGTTTGGGAAGCGTCGCAATAACTGCCTGCATGAGCATTATCGTTTGTGTCGTCCTTAGTGACGATCGGAAGCCATCTTGCTTTAATTGCATTGGACTATTCACCATATTTGGAACGTCGTACATTATAATGCTTCTGTCCTACGAGCTGATTGCCATCTTGGAGACACTTTCTATCATCGCAAACATATCCTCAGCTTCGTTTGCCATAACCATACTTGCCTGGGGTAGCTGTTGGATTGATTTAGTTACGTTAAGAGTGCTCGCTGTGCGAGGATATCCTCGGCTAGCTTTCGCTGGGTGTATAGGAGCACCCGTCTTTAGTAAGTGTTTCTTCTTGAAATCTCCTTTACAACACTAACTCTGACACGTTTCTTACAGATATCTTAGTCGGACTATGCACAGTTTTTTGCATTCAAATGATAAGATCAGGCACTACAACGATTCACGTGCGGGATGGTACATCAGGTCCTACCTGTGCCGTTTATCTTTTCATTATTTCAGCGAACCTTTTGTTGTCGGTGCTTTTCACACGTTTTCAGGCACGAAAGAGCATTGCCTTTAGCTTGACAATACTTTATGTCACGTTCATAACGTACGTCGTGTTCTGTGAACTGGAAATTACACATGGTTACGGAACAGATCACAATGATGACGGAGAATACTTCCAGGACCGTGTTCCCCACCATTCACAGTATAAATAGAAGAAATTAATCTTACTGGAAAATGCAGCCATACCAGGGATGGAATGCTCCAGAAATATGCGGAGTATTGTTTATTCCAACGATTGAATTCGATTCCGTGCGCTCTGTAAATATACATCATACATTTGTTTAAAGGTAAATAGTATTATAATTAATTGATAGCAAATGCGTCATCTGAAAACGTCAAAATGTATCACCGCTCTACACTTTATTTAACTTTTATTCACAAAATAGTTGGGTAAAGTTGCTGTACTTTATTAATATCCGCCTTTCTGTACGAAGTATGAGTAATGCCAAGTATGTGTGTATCTATCAACTATTTGCAGCATTGTAGCAGTGTTACGTGTGTTAACACTAGTTCCTGTTCCACAGTACTGCTATTCTCGCACAGCTTTTCAATAACACACATTACAGGCAATATTTGCTACTTGTTTTCCCCCTCTCATCTCATGCTAATGGCATATTTTGATTACTGATCGGTTACTTTCATGTTCGTTCGCAACGCGTAGTACATTAACTTCTAGACTGGATCATTACTTAACGGACAGGAGTATCCAGTTTTTAGGATATAACATTAAGATTATTCCATACTGTCGCTTTTGCTTTTAAAGGCTTTCCTCGTATCTGTTCAATTGGCTCGCTTAGGGTATTGTGGCTTATGCTTTAATTAAATTCGAACGAACTCTGTTTATCCAATCGAATGGAAAACCAATCCACCGGGAGAATCAGCTAAGCTAAGGTATTTAAAAACGATTTTCTTTTATTGCTAGCAGTCCTAATGCTTGGCTTTGTTCGACATTTCTATGTTTCGGGTTTTAGTTAGTTAAGGTTTTGCGGTTTTTGTTTCTTGTCTACACCATCACATCGCGATGCCTTCTGACTGGTTCTGACAACTATTTATTCTTCCTATTGTTTGCTCTTTGTTTTCTGTATAGTTTGATACATCGTGCAAACTGTGTGAAAGCTAGAGCAGTTCGTTTAATATTTTTGAAGGTGAGTGTGTGGGTGTGTGCTATTGTATATAAGAAATCGTAATTCAAACACCAGTGCCAAAACGAACGCGTTATCCCGGAGCAGCAAGGATAGTGTATTGAAAGGAGCAAAACAAAAAAAAACATTGTAGGGAAGATTATAGAAAATAGGTTAAAAAATAGTAACATAAACTTAGCATTAAGAGGAATAAGTAGGATAAAGTATAATCTACAAATTTACATCTACAAGAGTCATGTGTCATTTTCGCCAGAAGTATTTACAAAAGCACAATAAGAAGGGCCCGGGGGAGCAATAAATTTTGGATTAATTTCGTAAACAAAAAAACAACCGAACGAAACGTAAAAAATATACACATGATGACAGTCCTTTCCGACTGTCCAGGCACCGAAATCTTCTAGAATGTACTCTCAGCAGTAAAGCTTATATATAGATGCGTTTTCTCCTACACCGAGAAAAGACTATAATAAATGCTAGAGAAGAAAAAAAAAACAAATGAAACAATTTACATTGGAAGTGTCGATGACGTACTTGGCGATGGGCGTCCGTCACCGTGTCCGGTGGCATTGTGATGGTGTAGACAGAAACAAACGGCTATATAAAGGCTTTCGGTTGTGTCGACGCTTCACTGGTGGCAATGTTTCACCGTTCAATTCCGTTTTTAAAATCGTTTTTCAATTCTTTATGCGTTCCGCCAAATGGAGGTTTTTCTTTGTTTCCCTAACTTTTCGTTACTATCTAGCTTATGGAAGGAATTCTAGAAGTGTTTCATACTTTCTACAGCTAAAACGTACGGGCATGGAACTTTCAACGGAGTAGGGAGAAATATTGTCGCCCTCGGTGGAATACCTGAACGGAGGGTACGAAAGTGCACATGGCTAAAACAGTAGAGTGCGGTGCGAATAGGACTATTAATGGACCGTTTCCTTTTTTTTTTTTATTCTACAACATAAGACCTTATCTACTCTGGCTAACGAACGTTTCCAAGTTGTACGCACTGTCTATTTCCAAATGCGTTTAAGAAATAAATTATTATCTTAACACTTATTTGTCACCAGTAACACATCTGCGATGGAGATAAATCGTTTACTACTCTTGCTTTCTACCTCTGCAGCTTTCTAACGGCTTTAATCGAGTCTATGTAATGTCAAGAACGGCAAATCACAATCATAACCTACGATTAGCATTAACTATGGAACTAGAAAGGGACATTGTTTATTCGTTTGCTATTGTTTATGATCCAGCTTATACGTTTCATCATCTCTCCAACCTCTCGGAACGACATTTATTATTTGTTGCAAAGCTCGACATACATTTTGTAGCAAATAAGAAGATTAATATAACAAAATGCAATAAGTCACTGTTGTTGTGGGTCATACGAATGCAGACGGTTACTCATGAACAATTACAAACAAAAGATGAACAACAACAAAACTGCACAACCTCCATCCATCCCAAAAGTGGTAGAAGAATGAATCACGATAAAAATGAGTGTTACACAATCCTGTTCCAAGGCGAAAAATAATAAATAAATCATACTACCTACTAAACTGGTCCATATTAAGATTAAGCAGTCGAATCAATGTAGCAGCTCGGATCAGCCACCACAACACTTCCCGCCTCATTGGCGAGTGTCGTTTCGTTGGCATTCAAATCAATAATACCGTTGCCGTTCACGCCTGCTCCATTGCCGTTCGTACCGACCTGGCCACAGTTCAGTTGATTTAGCTGCGCCGCCGATACTAGCGGGAAACTGGACGCTGAGGCAAAGTTCGTTTCCTCCAGATCGCGCTGCAGTTCCATCAAAGCGGGCGTTTGTTGAACGATCGACTTTACGCTGTCCAATGTCTGTAACACAAAAGCAACAAAATGAATTATACTAACATTCCTTCGACAGTGCATTACAAATTGCTAACCTCCAAAGCACGATCGATTGCCTCATATTGACGTTTTGCTTCACTCAATGCCTGGTGCCAGCTAGCGGTCATCACGAAATTGGCCCCATTTGTTGCATTGCTTGTCATCGTAGCTAGCTGCTGCTCTTTTTCAAACAGCTTTGCCTTTAGCTTAGGAATCTGGAAACAGAAGCAAAGATATTGATATACGACTGATGAAGGATATATACGCTGATCATTAAGCTACGACAGTTACCTCAGTGCATGCCTGTACGATAAACTGTGACAACTCCTGTTCCGGCACTACACCATCCTCGTTGCAGAGCTTAAATGCGTTCAAGATCTCCTCGCGATCGATCACAATCTTCTTTGCCTGCTTGCTATCACTACACAGTGTGCTCAACTGGCAAATGTCTTCATTCAATTTCTGTAAAACAAACCATATCCGTGTGAATAACTTATTGTTTATCGTATTTTGCACACAACGTACGTCAATTTCTTTGCGGTGCTTCAACAACTCCACCTTGTTACTGTTCAGTTCACTGCCTCGCACCTGTAGCTGATGATAGGCATCTTTCAGATCATCTTGCAGCTTATAGTTAAGCTCCTCGTACTCCTTCACACGATCCTGAATCTCTTCATTTGAGATCGCCAGTTTGTTTCTGAAGAAAAACACATTTCATTACAATACAGTAATCCATTCTATAAGACTTCTCCAAGCTACTACTTACTTATGGTTGATCAGCTCCTGTATGCAATGATCGTTATCCATCTGGACGATCCTCAGGACCTTCAGCAGCTTCGTGATCAGATTATCCACATCGATTACCTGATCTACCAGCGATTGTGCATTGCAGTACTCGCAGATCGAAGGCATCTCGGCCATCGATGCCTCACCGCAGCAGCTGTTCTCTTCGTCGTCCAGCGATGAAGAATGGCTTGCTGTTGTGTGGTCTGGTGCTGTCGTTACGGCTGCCGCAACTGACGTTACTGCTGACGCTGTGTTACGCACTTGTTGCTGATCGTTGCTACTGACCGAGTGATGGAATCGTGACGAGCGTCCGCTAGCGATCATGTTCGACTGCATTTCGATCTGCTGCCGGTTGGCGATCGCCTGCGAAAGATTGTCGAGCGATTCGTCGTGTGCCATCGTCATGGCGTTACTGTTTGCTCCGACCCCACTCTCCAGCGACGATGGCATCTCGATCTGCGAGATACGGGTAGACGACGAAACCATGTTGTGGGAATGCGAATCCGGCATCGTAACGTCTTCAAGCACATTGTCCATCATCAGGCACGGTTCCGTTTCCGAATCGAGCATTTCTGTTGAATCCGACTCTGTAAGGGGAGATATGGGTAATTACTGATTATTCGAAAATAATACAAGACATCGGATGTACTAACCATGACCATTGTTTTCTCGACACTCCTTGTTCACAGCATTCGCACCGTTTGTGGTGGCTGCTGTTGACTTGGTGGTTGCCGTTTTACTCGTCGCGTTCTTGATAGCACTAATGACAGCCGCTATGAACGATTGGCCACGCTGTGGGGAAAGTGGAACGGCACATCCATCAGCGGCAGCCTTTGCACTGCCCTTCGCCGACGCCGAATGTATATCGGAGGATGGTTGCTGATGGTACTGCTGTTGATACTGCTGCGAATGTTGATGCTGTTTGCCCGAGTAAGCATCGGCAGTTTGCTCGAATTCCGGACTGCCATCACCACTACTGGCGCTATTTGTGTACGCTTCGTTGTGGTAGATTACGTCCTGTAAGTGGAGCAGAAAGAAATTATGAAATAACATTTTATTACTACATGGAATATGCTTCATACTTGAATCGTTTCAAACATCAAACCATACACGTGCATTTTGAAGAAATACTTATATGTAGATAGTACCTTAGTATATGTTACAACGATCACTTGCAAAGTAATGTAATTGTAAGTAAAAGATGGATAATTAAATTTAAATACAAACGAATTTGAACACATGCATAGACACAGAAGAGACAAAATGCTCATGCTCTGCTAACGCCAGTGAAATCTTTCATATGTACTAACTCTGACATATAGAGGGCGCTAGTATAGGACACGTTGGCTGAACAAATTATTGGATGAATGATTCTAGTGCAAATTAGACTATTTTTACATAAAGTTCCTCAAGCTCTCGCTTTTGGTTAATCTATAATGATACAATCTGTCTTATAGCAACATAATTCTCTACATCTACGTAAAATATAAACATAAATCAATTAGGTCGTTGGTGTTTCAGTGCTTGTCATGTTGCCAATAAATGAATTATACGCTATAATGATACACCTTGTCAGCATGCAGCAACAGTTTTATCCATTCGAACAAAACCACTGACCAAGGACCCTTCCCACCCTTCTTTGGTACCTGATGGAGAATGCCCCCCTCAGCTCATGCAAACGCTTATTGCACGAACAGTGGTTTCTTTAATGGCTTTCAATTGTTGGATCAAAACTACGAGAACGACAAATCTAGGGTCAAGGACTCGAAGCAATTGGTTTGGTCTGAGGACGTCAACCTCTTCCAACAAATCGGCAACACTACGGGCAATCCTTCGGAGGAGAAAAAAAAAACAGTCACACTCACACCTGGCAAACATGCAGCCTTACACACTCACTTACCGTATGGCTCGCAATCGCTACAAGCAGTGTATGTACAACGTGGTACCAGCGTTTAAACATGTTTTACATTTGGTGATGCATTTCCATTCGCACAAAACGGCAACAAATGCGCATGGAAAGTGCAGTCCCGGATGCAGTGTGCATCGTGGTGAGTGTAAGATAAACAAAGTGCACAATGCCTCAGAGGAAGGTTTGGACGGATGGGTGTAAACAAAATTAGTTCCACCAAAAAAAACCATACACATATACACACACCAAACAAGCATACAAGAGCGATCGCGCATAATCGAAACGGGAACATTCAAATGCAACGAAATCGTTTTGGTCCGGTAATAAAACAGAGAACAAGAAAGAAAGAGATAAGAGAGAAAAAGAGTAGCATGATGAAAGGGAAAAAGGTTAGTGATGAAGTGTGAATTGTTTTACATTGAATGATTATGATAGTTCTAGTTATTTCAGTTAAACGCGTACATAAGCTACAACCATCTAGACGAAACTACAATCGATAAGTAAGTCACTAATGGTTAGTAATAATTCTTCACATTTTAAAGATCATTACTATGAGAGATCGCTAGCAGAACTTACCTCGAGATCCTGTTCTGAGATGTTAAAGGAAGCTATCAACTGTTCGACCAGATTATCCAACCGTGAGCCCAAACCCGAAAGTGCAACAGACGCCCCGGACACGGCAGCTCCTTGCTGTAGTAAAATGTCTTTGGAACGACTCTCCAGGGCATTGTACTTTGCTTGCATTCCCAGATATTCTTGTCTGCAAATGGGTAAAACACTACAGTTAGCACTAGCACTATTTTGGAATGGCTACGTACGCTTCGTTACCTTCTCTGTTCAGCTATACGGACTAGATGACGACACTCTTCCTGCTGCCGATCAATGTTACTCTCCTTCAGGAGTAAACTTTGCCGCAGCATGCTAACCTCCTGCTCAGCCTCCTTCAGTGCATCCATGCACGATTGTTTTTCCACCTGCAAAAAGTCCTGCATCTCGCTCGATTCCTCCTCCAGCTCAGTCTTCTGGCGCAGCAACTCTTCTTGGTTCTTGAGCGATCGCTCCATATCCATCTGCAATGCCCGACAGATCGACTGCAGGCGTACAATCTCCTCCTGTTTCTTCTCCAGCACTGTACCAGACAGCTGTAGCTGAGATTCCAGCATCAGTAAGCTATCGCATTCCTCCGAATCGTTGTTGTTTGGAATGGCCTGCATCGATTCCAGCATTCCCAGCACGCGATCTGTATTATTCTGCAGCTCTTTCTGTGCAGCCAGCTTTTCTTCGCGTTCGACCAGCAGCTTCTGCTCCAGGCACGTCACCATCTGGGATTTCTCCGACAGCTTCGACATGAGCGACGTATACTCGCCCGTTACCTTCTTTAGCTTCTCCTCCAGCCGTTCCATCTCTTTGTCACGTATTTCGGACTGTGTTTGTTTGCTGACCATCTCAACGGCATCGATGCGTACGTTGCGTGCATTGCCTCCGAACGCATCCTCCACATCTTTGCAGGTGATGGCCGTCTGGACGCTCGTTTCGTGGTAGATCTTTGTTTTCTGTGTCAGCTTCTTCGAGGACGATGCCAATCGGGGATGCGACGAAGCCGACAGGGAGGACATTTTGTTCGTGTTCGAGTCAGTTTTGGCGTTGGGAGGCATCTTCTTGAACAGTGACATTGCCATACGATTGGAGACCTGATCGCGGGTCACAGAATTACTGCGCGAACCGGATCCACCAGCCACGACGCCAGCCTTCAAATCTTCAGCCGAGCGTTCTTTTCGTCGTCGAGGCAGGGTGGCAAATTTATCCACCCCACTGGGTAAGCTCATAGGCGAACCGTTTCCTCCTTTACCACCATCCAGCGATAAAGGCCCGATGCGTGTTTTTATGGACATGCCTCCTTCCGGCGCTGCGGAGCTCGCTCGCATGGAACGAGGTGTCGTATTGCCACCGCTGCAACTGACGCCTCCCTTACCGCCAACGGATGGCCAACGACCATCATCCGTTGGTGTTCCCAGAGGTGTGCGACCTCGGGTAATGGACGGAGTACGTGACACAGTTACTCGCTGACCGGACGGTGAGTCCTTGATCCCCGTTGGAAGGGAGTCTGGTTTCAGTGGACGTCTCGGGGGTGGCATCGGTTTAGTCGGTGTTTGAAGAATACGATTCGTGCTGGCCGACATGGAGCTGGAAAGTACTCCGGCACAAGCACCGGTTGAGGAAGCTGATTTATCACGCGAACGAGCACGCTCTCTAGCAGCCGCAGCAGCAGCAACGTTCGCGGCTGATGCAGGAATTGTTTTCAAATTCAGCGAAACCGAACGGCCCAACGAAGAGCCCCGTGATCGGGAGCTGCTCCGACCGCTACTGGACACGCTTTCGGAGGATTTTCTTGGAGAGCGATTCGAGGGTGGTTCTTTCACAGCCACCTTCTTCTTGATCGTAGAGCCCGCCTTACGTAGCGAGCTCACCGGTCCACCGGTCACGGAAGAACTTTCGCTGCCGCCCTCACTCGCACAGTAATCCGTGCTCAGCCGTCCGCACAGCACAGTGTTGCCGGTCTTGTCGTAGATATCCGAGCTGTAACTTATCATGCTCGAGTTGCACGACATACTCATTCCGGTCGGTTCTCCATCCAAACCGCAACAGCTGCTTGCGTAACCGGCACTATTGTTGCTCAGTGCACGTTGCAGCACGCCAGTATCGGTGAGGGAACCGGATCCTGCGCCGAATTCTACCCCACTATCACTACCATCCCCGCTGCCCACAACTGTCACCGTCCCTTTACCACTAGCTACACTCTCCAACTCGTCGTTGATTGTGAGAACTTTAAACTTTTCCTCACAACCTGCACCACCTCCACGCTCCTGTTCGTGAGGCTTGATGAGATCCTCGATCAGTTCGGTCACCTTCGCGTCCAGCTGCAACTCATTCGCGTCCAGCTTTTCCGTGCGTTCGATCAACGACGAACAGTTGCAGTCGGTCACAGTAAAAGAGCTTTCCATGGAAGATTTGGTGGAGTCAACATCCTGACCTAACTGTCTCTCCAGTTGCTCCACCTCGAGCTCCTCGGTCACCGTCGCCATCTCACCGTTCTGCTGCGTTTCATCGCTACCGACCGTCGGTACCTCCGGTATGGTAGATTCTTGATTTACGTCCTCCATCGTGGGAAAGGCCAAAAATGGGTAGTTACGGCTGCGTCATGCAGCTCGCTCGTGGTTTGTATGTTTGCTGCTTCACGCTTCACGTACCGCGGAGTATCATTTCATTCATTCGCCACGGAATCGCCACTAGCAGTCACGAACGGAAAACATTCTGCAACGAAACGAAATTGAAGAAGAGATAACAAATTATTAGTTGGTTTTGCGTTGTAAGGTTTGCTTAGTAGAAATTAGGCACCAAATTCGCCACAGTATCCACAAACACTTCCGGACCTTTGCGCTGTAGGCAATAACCTTTATTGGACAGCGACTAGACACTTATTTCCTCTGCTAGAAGAGAACCCTATCTTATCGCGACTGTCAAAGAAGCGTTGATCATTGATAAACTGAAACGAATTGGAGTAAGTGGATTGATAACGCCATGTATTCTTTCGTTTTTATTGTTTTATTCTCCAAAAAAAATTTAACCAGAACCAAAGATACAGATTGACTTGTGTACCATATTATACGTTAATCTATTATCTATTTATAGCACATTATCTTCTATCTTGATAATAATCGTATCTTGCAGCGGAAATCTATCGACTGAAAGTATACAAACTTCACCACCAGCACTCAGTCTTCACTCAACATTGTGTTTGAATGACTTTTCACTGTACCTTTCGCAGGCAACGCTCCAATAAGGCACCGAACTGTTCATGTTAAAGCTGAAATTGCATTCGTTTCCCATGCAACGAACGGACTCTGACCGTGGTGTGCATTTCGTGAGAATCAAAAACAGCAACGACCCAACGGATGAAGCACACTTTCCGCTGCTAATGTGCAATCTGATCCATAATTCTTCAAAATGATTTCTTTGCTCACGATTTGCACATCAGCCGTTGCCGCTTCACCTTCCTTTTTGAAGGTTGCTTGCTCACTGTATAGAATGTTTTTTTGTAAAGGAAAAATTGCACCAATAAATCAATTTTGAAGTTAGCTAACTTTAGTCATCAAAATTATGTATCTAAAATTTGTGAAATAGTTAAAAAAAACAATGCAAATTAAATGATAAATTATTCAATGAAGCAGACTGCTTTTTTAGCCATATGCCTTAAACTAAGATAACAATTAACGACACCACGATACAGGCCGGATGTGTAAAGCGAAAAAAAACGGTAAAGCTGCTTTCTAAAATACTAACAAAACCCTATAAACAAAAACACTTCCGTTACGATCTATATATATTTAAGCGAGTAAAATCATTTCATTACTGCAATCATTTGAATAATCGTATGCGAATTTTGTACCAACACCGATTGGCGGTGTCCACGGACAACGGTCGACATAAAAATAAGAGAAAAGACAAAAAAAATCAACTCATACAGGAAGTAATTCGTTTTCGATTTCTGCTATAACCTACGGCCTTCCGGTTGCTTTATTTACCGGCATTTACTGGTGGACAGTGGAAGTTTACCATATGCTGTTTGAAATACAACCGGAATGGTAAGTGAATGGAATTTCGTTTCATTTCGTTTTTTTACTTACAGAATCGTATCAGCCTGTAGTCCAAATATATTACAAACAAATGCAATCGAAAACGTTTGCAACATATATCGATTTATTCATCCTTTACACAGACGACACCCTCACATCTTTTAACCCCTAGCATGATGATGTTACTGCCCACGTTTCCCGATGCAGTAATTGCAATCTAAAAGCCCATCCTCCAGTTCTGGTGCCATTCACGAGCACGAACAAATTTCGAGCATAATCCTACAGCAGACGAAACCCCTGACGATGCTGTCTCGTTATTTGGCATTCTCCCTCGGGGCATATGATTCGTGCTGTATGTGGCACACGTTTGTTGAATATGAAAAATGTTATTCCTTCGGCCAGGGGATGTTTGAACAGCACATACGATGGCCCTTACCAAAAATAGGGGAAAAACAGTGTGCTTCACTAAATCCTCCAACAGAAAACTCAATTAGATGTAGAAACTATTACTACCTTCCAAAAGCTAATCTCACTCACAACTCTTAGCAAAGGGAAAAAAACAAATGAAAGATTTAATTGAATTGTTGTTGGACATTAAATATTTAACACGAGAAAATTAAGACTGCAATCCATAGTGTTTGAACTACAGCAAGATGTAATATTTACTTCAAACAACACCACCTTCAACAATCCCTCTAACATGGAAATATCATAAAAACGCTTTTAGCTGTTTCGAAACAATTTTATTAGTACCGAGCGAACCGGGAAAGCCACACGTTAAAGCGCTATTGTGTCGGTTTATACACGTGTGTACCAACGGTCGAATAAAATTTGCTTTTGTATATTGGAATAAATTTTCACCCCCAAAACTCAAACTCGTTCCGGGGTGAACACATTGCTTTAATGGTTCGTGCAAAAACCATGACTGACAATAAAACCGAAGTGAGGAGAGAGAAAAACAACACAACCCAATTGGAAGACTTAGATACAGGCCTTTGTGCTTCCTTTAGCATTGCATTAGCAAATGCATAAATATGTTTATTTTTCGAGTTGCATCGCCCCTCTGTACTGTACCCATCCTCCGGCGGTGAATAAAATCACAAATTCCAATACCACTGGTCAAAGGTTGTACACCATGCACCACTTTCACTGGCAGCACACAATTCCGATCTCCACTCCGTTCCCCCCCCGGGGGTGTACAGAGCATGGAAACGCAACTCGATCGATCGATCAGACACGGTGGTGTGCTATGGCAGAGACCGCCTTTCGATACGCTTCCATTCCAGCCCGATTCCATGTGCAATCAATTTCGACACGTGGAGACGACGGACTCCCTTCGGTGCTTCCTTTGCATCATGCGTTACACAAACGCGCTTTATTTTGCCAAACCCTCCCGTGTACCCGTACCGAATATGCTACCGGTTCCCAGTGGAACCATAATGAAACACAAACGACGGTTGTGCACCTTCCTTGCTTCTTGGATTCGCATTTTACGACGCATGCATTATGGTGTATCGATTCGAAACACCCCTCTGGACAAGGAATCGTCTTAAGCTGAAGAATTTATGTAATGAAGCGAATACACGCAGGAGTTGTGGAGAGATCTGGAATGGGATGTGTTTTTATTTTGTTCAATTTGCCGCGCAAGAGGAATAGTACAAGCCGAGATTAAGCTCAATGACTTCATGTTCAAGATGAGGTGAATAAATCAAAATCCGCCTAAAATGATGTTTTCTGTTGGGTTGTATTTGATAAATATTTTCTTAAAGAGTCATTTATATAAATCTCCTTTGAGGAGTCATTCAAATCAATTATTTCCCTTCCTCTGCAACACGTATTATGCAACATCATATTTATTCCTCGCTATGGCAGGAGAAATTACAGCCTCCAACATGCAATAAAGATCCTCCACACCGCACAATTACAAAGCAATGACACTATTTCTTTCCGTTCGTGCGCTATCGTTTCGGTTGACAAAGTAGCAAACAAACTGTGGCTTGGCGTAAAAATGTAAACCATATTTCACTGCATTAATTAAAACGCAAGGAAATTAATATCCACCGGACCAGTAAGGTAAACGGAGAACGGACGGCTTGTTGTCCTCTTTCCCGCCATAACCCCTTAAAGAGGTGTGGTTGGTTAGTTTATTGCATGATCGGGCCACATTCCGCCTCCGTGAGAAGCAAAACAAAAGGACTATTCGTATTGACATGCAGCAACAGCAACAACTTGCGCTGAAAGAAAATCTCTGATCGTCCGATAGTTTGTTGCGCGTGGTGGTATGTGGCATCCTATTGGAGGATAGAAGTGGGAAGGTATTGGGTAAAAATTACTATAACTATCCGACGACACGCAACCTGATGAAATATCGCAGATATTGTGTCGAAGGCAAAAAAAGACGCCACTAATAGCGTTTGGATCTGCATACTTTCACACGTGTCATTCGCTTGTTTGTGGCCCCAGGACGACGTTTCTGGGGGAGCTGGTAATATCGCTCAATCACGAAATAAGATTTGCGCTGATATCGATTTAAAATTTACAGCTGACATCGAGTAGAAGCGATTGCGAGGGAATCAAATTGTGAACATAATTTGTGTGCGAAACGGTAATCATCGGATATGAAGGATGATTTCTTTCCCTAAATCAATTTAAAACAGATGATCATATTTTTCCAGCACTGTAAAGTCCATACGTCGTATTTTGCAAGCATTAAAAGTATTACCATATTTTCTTTCGATCAAGCACCACACCGCAAGATGTCGGACCACATTAACGACTTGGTTAATTATTTCATTTACTTCACTCGTACGCCGCCGGGTGGAATTAATTAACCACCTCTCTCACACGCCAATGATGCCCATAGATGATGTTTGGAAAATTGTATAAAACAAAACGACCGCCATTACCGGTCAAAGTGTCGAAACTGCCAGCTGAGGTCGGTGGGGAGATCTCCATGTTTGGTGAAACACAATATCGCATTTTTTTTGCTTCGTCTTACAGTTCAATGCTCATTGGCCAGCAATAACTGACGCACGCACACTTGGTGTGAGAAAGAAACACATTTTTTCATCTCAATTTTTAACCCCCAACTTGAAGCATCCCCACGAAAGGTAAAAAGATTCAGCAAATTCAGCACCATTGACCGGAGCCATTTTAGACACCCACTCGCAATGGAAACAAACTAGCCCGAATATGGTCAAAGATAGATTAACTTTGTGCTCAGCTCACACACAGTAAGTTCACTTTTGCTAGTGCTTGTTCCTCTTGCAACGTTTGAGTTCAAGGTACAGGAGAGCTTTGTCGTGGTTGCCACCGAAAGACCAAAGTAAATCGAAAACGGATTAAAATGGATCTTTGGGATTTGGTGGTGGGTGGTATAAGACCACATACCACCATCCCTGTATGACATGAACTTGAACGAATTACACCAATGACTCACAGCAGCGAAAGGACATGTTAATATATTAATTTTTAAATAAATTGGGTTGATGTCATTCCGGGAAGTGACGTCCCGATACACCGATATAGAGTGTTATTGTAAAATTTGTAAATCGCTTGTGTTACGTACCAAAACACAAAAACGAGAAGAAAATATTGGTAACCAAAAGGGCAAACAACCACGTTCATGAATTATGTCGAGCAAAAGCAACGGCGAAAGGAGAAAAATAATTTTAAACCGTAACATGACACCCTTTTCGTGCGAATGGAAAGAGAAAATATAGAAACCTTCGAAATGTTTTTTTTTTCTGTCGATATTACTCTTTATGTTGCTTCTTCCAACATCAGCCGCCTCGGTCGAGAGGACGCCGACACCTTTCGGGAGATGACCTTCACAAGGCTGGTGGTTGGGCTTCTGTTAGTTTGCTGGAGCAGTTCAAGCGAGTTTATGTCCAGTTGTTTTCTTCATCCGCTTCATTACTTTCGATCCATTCGACCACATCTTCCAACATCTCGGTGGCCTCATTTTATCGTACCTTTGTGTTTCTTCCGTTGCCTTACTTATTATGGCGCCGCAGCTCTAAATGTTCTTTTTGCCGATCGAAACTCACAGCAAGAGAGGTGCCAATACGGTCGATCGGGAAGACGAAAACATTAAGCACCATTAAGTGAAAAAAACGAAAACATTCCAGTCCGGTTGACCGATTAAATTTGTCGGGGCGCTAATTATCTTCGGGTCTCAGGAAGATTGGTACAGCTCGAACATCAAAAGTCACTTTATAGAACCGGCCAGCATTGAAATTTTGTTTCGTGTTTTCTTAAATTGCGACAGCTGGCAGAGTGAGAATTATAATTGGACGACGGCAACAAGTAAAATTCCAATTCGTTTCCATGGTTTGGAAACTAACCCTCCGGAAGCAAATTATAAACCAAATCTGGATGACCCTTGTACACCCGGCTAGGGTTACACATCATTGTAGCAGGAAACTACGTACTAATGAACACGCACAGAACATCTCCTTGGGAGTACAACAATAGAACAATCTATACGGAACAAGAACGTTCTCAGACAACGTAGGCAATTTAGCTATCAAAGTTCGTAATAATCCTACAACGATGCTGATGATGATGATGATGTATATGCAATTGTGGATCTTTTGAATAGAATAGAACATAAAACGCGGTCCCGATGTTGCGCTTCTGCTCTCCCAGAACTTGTTAGCATCACTAATCTCGGCAAGTGCTGAGCAACTTCGGTGATAACTCAAGTGTTATTACTGGTCCCAACCAGCAAACGATTGCTGACGTACGGACGACATGTTGCTTTCATTTCGCAATGCACTTGAGCGCCTTCGGAAGTGATCATCCGTTTGCCCACGCTAGAAATGATCACCATTGCGAAAAGAATTAAGCCGATGATGCCTTGTATCTCTAGAATTTATTTTTTTTATGGAGATCATATTGACCAACGCCTTACTTGAACTATGTACTTTGATGTCTGGAGATACGACTTTAATATCAGCGTTTATTACATCTAAATCGTTGATATCTGTCAAGAGATATCAAACGGAACTCTCTATTCCCTCACCAATATATTTTGAACAGCCCAAACACACAGGAAACTCTCAATAAAAATCCCCATTTTGGTGAACCACAAACGTGTAATTTATAATCAAATTAGATCTAAGGTACTGGCACCCAAGGACGTGTGATTGCAAGGTGGTGAAACACCTGCCCGCTGTTATGCGATACAGACCTTAGATAACAAAGGGAAATCCCCCCTACAGGGGCTGTAATTTTTTGGTTCATTTTACAAAAGAAAGAGGCACAATAAAAACTGATGAAAGGTGTCTCCCCCTGAGGGGTTCCGCACATTCCACCCATTGATTGATACCAGTTTTGG
>AXCM01002708.1:0-28706 GCA_000473375.1 Anopheles culicifacies | reverse complement strand
TTACTCTTCCGTTACTCTTTTTCAATTTAATTTGCAATTTGTTTTTCAATCTCTTTTGTATACTGTCTTCCTGCTTTGTTGTTTTGTTTCGCGAGTAAAAGTTTTCGCCTTTCTAGCTTGGGCTGTATCCATTTCCTGATCCGTTAAATTGCAACTCCACTTAAAGAAAACATCAACCACATACGAATGACAAAACGGTGTGCGGTGTGTGGCACAAACCGTCTTCAGCGAAACGTAAACCAGTTTCGCAATGTTCAGCGCTTTTGTTGCCTTCCTCCAAACAGCCACGAAGCGCAGGAAAGCTAAAAGCATCCACAACATAACGAGCATAATTGCAACACCCGAAAAAGGGCAATTTTGTGCTGATGGCAATCTGAAACGCACACACCGCGTTGCATTTGGCATCGGTTTGGCAACCCGGCCTTGCGGATGCTCTTTGCGCAGGTGACGAAAGCGATGTCCGAGATGTGTTTGTCCATTCAGTGGACAGAGAAGGCAAACGGCCCGGAAGCTGCGGCATCACAAACGATTCGTTCGTTCTCTCCTCTTTTGCGGGTACAGCGAGAGCTTCGTATGCTTGAAAGCTCTCGCAATATGGAGGCGCGCGTGATCAAACTGCTGATCGTGCACGCTCTTGTGGTATGGTTGCTCTCTTGCGCTGGTTTGAATTTCTGTACGCGTGTGTGTGTATGTGAGGAAAAGGTGGGAGGACACATTCGGTAAAGGGCGAATGGAGCGAACCAAAACTGGACGGGTTTATCCCGCAAACTCGCTCGGTCGTATCTCAGTAGCAATAATGTCGTCGGCTTGATCGTAACGCACAGCAAGAGTGTGCGAGCGTGAGTTCGTGTGTCGTGCGTTGTTGCTGTTACCGGGTGTACGAGCCATGTACTCACAGAGTGGCATTCCAGCTTAGAAGTGCAGAAGAAGGCTCCCCGTTAGGTGTGCCCACTTTCGGTTTTCAAAGGGAGCGCGGCGGCTAACCACTTCGCCACTGGCGGTTTATTTGTTTATATCAATAATCTCGGTTTGGGGACGTTCTCCAGTTACGGTTTGCTCCAATTTTCCGAAGTAGTTGTGTGTGTGTGTGTCAACGCTCTGCGTACCTGGGAAGCAAACGTTGTGCCATAAGCGAGTACAGTACGAAAGTGCTTCACGCTTAGTAACGTGTCCGCGGCGTCCGGAAATAGTGAGGCAAAAAAGTTATAATACAAAGCGACACCAAACAAAACACTCCTCCGGTTCCACGCTCGAAAAGGGTTGAAGCGACAACCAAACAGTCAACTTCATTAAAGCGAAACCCACGATCCGGTGTGATGCTTTTTGTATGAATGTTTGTATCTGCAACTGAGGGCGTTCGGTAGTTCCAAAAAACATAAAAAAAAACAGATTCATTGTGGACGACAAAAAGTGAAGGGAAAACGAGTGAAACGTTAGACGTAAATGCCTGAAAGTGGAATGTTGTTCAGAGGAGTGCCAAAGCGCGTGTGACAAGGGAACGGGGCCCGCCAAATATTTTGTTTTTTTTTACGCAAAGCTCTCCATACACGACAACGGTGCGATACATTGCAACAGGTTGCAAACCTTCGCAGCGTTGGTTCAGAGGCGAAGAATCGAAACGGACAGAATAATCACCGCTAAAGAATGGCGTCGCTGCACAGGTTGTTCTTGGGTCCACTGCGCGTGGTGCTATTGCTGCTCGCCGTATCGGCAAACCTTGTCAGCATCCGAGCGGTGGCGAGCGAAACGGCGACGGAGCTGCCGGCAACATCGTCAATGCCACCAGTAGTGCCGGCGGCGTACAACGAAAACAAGTTTCTTAAATATCTGTTCAACAAGTACGGCAGCAAGGGAGTGATCTCGTTCGAGGTGAGTCCCACAGACCTAGATGATCATGATGATGATGATGATGGAGAGCAACATTCGAAAGGCTCCACGAGCTGAGCTGCCCTTGATGCTGATGATGATGACGAAGGGTGTTATTAGGCACCGTTGAATCGCGCACCAATTCTTACGAACCTTCTCGAAAACAACGTATCCAACCAAGGTGTAGAAATGGTCAAAATATTGCATTAGTATTTTCATAAATCTCTGTCAACAGACAGGTTTACCAACAGAAGTAAACAGTGGCATCATAATGCAGCCGTTCTGTTTGCGTCTTCACTTCCTATCTACTGTTTGTCTACAAGATCCTCACAACGATACGAGCAGACACTTTATAACCCAGAAATGAAACTTTACAGCACCCACTCCATCCACCACGACACTTCTGCGCGTGTCCCGTTCTAACGATCTGACCATTTGGTTTGTCTTCCCTATCTTCCCACCGACAGGGTTTGGAGCATCTAATGCACAGCCTCGGACTGGGCGGAATAGATTTCACCGGTTCGCACACCCTGAAGGAACATCGCCCGGATGGGTACGATTTCGGAGACTACGATATTTATGATGGCGTCAGTCAACACGACCACAATCACGACGACCACGACCATCATCATCACGATCATCATGGCGATGATTCAACACCGGTACCACCGGTGATAACGTTCGCTGGTGCTACAGTGACCTCTAGCGATCATCGGCCCCGGTCCAACCCGCAACCAGCGGAGCATAACCATGAGGCGGGACAGGTGGACGAACATAGCAAACAGAACCACGGCGAAACCAATGTCCTCACAACATCCATCACGGGTGCGGTAAACAGCACGAGTGCCGTGCCGAGATCAGTCACCACGATGGTGCAGGACAGAAATACGCCCCAGGCGGAGGATGACGATCACGTGTGGCAGGAAATTATCTTTAAAGACATGCATGATCCCAGGCATCGCCATCCGCGGAACAAAAGTAAGTCGTAGTATCCCGTCTGTTAGAACAGCAAACATCTTGCGGGAACAAACCCGGGAATGGTATTAGGAATGGCCGTCGTAAAGATAGGGATGTACATTTGCTTTGCAAAAACATTTCCCTTCGTACGTGACACACAAACTATCTATCTTAGCATTTAGGTCAATCCCTCGGTATGATGTGTGTCTCAGTTTATTAAAGGGCCACTCAGTGATGGGGGCGATTAAGCAGAAGAAAAAAAACAATTACATACGGTGCTTGTCAATTGACGCTACTTTGCCCGTAAACGAAGTCGCATCAATGTTTCACCATTCACCATCTACCTACGCGCGGTTTTTTAATGGCACAGACAACCGTGAAATTGTGCTTATGCATCTAATAGGTAGATTCAGATAGAAGTCTGAACGAGAACAAGAAGCCACTCGCATTGTTTATATCATCCCTGATAAGCCACTTTCGAGCCGTTCGAGTGGTTCGTGTTGTTGCGAAATGCCAACGAAAGACAAATCTGCTGCTTTCAAAAACACACTAACACGTAAGGCTTTTCGGTGAGCCGGATCGCGATAGCTTAACGCTTGATGATGTATGCACAGTTGATTAGCGGAGTCATTTCAAGTTTTTCGTTAACATCGTGCAGCTATGAATATCTTAATTATGATCATGGTTATTTATCATGCACGCTTACAATGTAGTGCATTGCAGAACAAGAACCGGGTGACATTTATATAACCCGTCGTAAAACAATGCCAGCAGAAGAGTGTTGATTTTGTTAATTTGCAAACGGGAAATGATGTACCACAGTCCAGTTTTGTGGCCAGATTCACCGACAACCTCCAACAAGTTCAGTGAACGGATCGCATCGCACGATCGTTTTCGGCATTTTCTTACAGTGGATGCTGTTTTTCTGTCGCTACTTTCCATTCCGGCTTTCTCTTTCGCTTTAAGATTCATTTTTGCATGAGCCCAATTGTGTTGGACGTGCATCTTTGCTATTGGAGGGATTGACACATCCTGATGGGGGAAAAACATGCTACAAAAAGGATACACCATCGTGTGCTTGGTGGACCAGTAGTCCGGCCCCCCAAACGAAGCATATTTATGTATCTTCTACAGTTAATCAACGCAAAACTTCTTTCGCATTCTAGCGAGGAATTTCTTGCTATCCACATTCCTGACCGTGTGCTGCTTGTCACGCAAAGAATGTTTCTTATTGTCCATTCCAACCACACACGCATGCTACAGTAACGGAAAGCTCTAACAGTCTTAGGGATCTACAGTGTCTAAATATTAATCCGTATGCATAACACACACATCACAATGCATCCGCGAATGATAGCAATAGTGAGGTGTGGTGAATAATATTTACAGCAAATAGGGGATTTTTGGGGAAGAGATTTCCCAACGAACGAAATAACGAACGAAGCGCTTATTAATGGCTTAGTCCCCGTATGCTATTACGATCAAACCAGCTGATAAGCAATATTTGTAAATTCGCCGGACTTTTAAATGTCGCAGAAGGTTCAGAACTCCGTCTGTTATCAAAATTAGAATTATAGATACTTTTAGTGGAATAGGAATAGTGCATATACTATTTTTTTCTACTAAAAAGCTACGAAGTTGTCAAACCTCAAACCAGAACTTCAAAGCAGCGTAAGAGTCTTATTCCTGGCACAGGATTATAAAACTCCCGGATATGTAATATTTATTGTAGGATCAGTTCTACGTGATTGTTTGTGGGACAAACTGTAATCATTTCCATTGCGCGTTGCACTCTTGTAATTTGTATCGCGTTTAACTATCGTTTAAGTCACCGCGTGAAATAGCGGTGCCATGCCACCGGTACGGTTGTATATGTGTGCCCTGTAGCAATAGGCAGATGAGCCAGGGCGAAGCAATAAAACCCCAACGGATAAAATACAACTCTCCATTCTCCGACCTGGGCATGGGAGTTACTATCCGTTATAACAGGTACAAATGCGCCAAGAATTTACGAGCAAGGAAACAAAAACGCACGGATGATGTTTCTCTAGGCGTGAGTATTATGGTGCTTTCGGCTTCACCAAACCGGTTTCATGATTGAATGCAGCGGCTTTCTGGTAAAACCAACGTTTGAATGTTGGCATTCCGCCATTGTGCAAACAACAGCTCACCGCTCTCTGCACTCTCGCAAATGACTTCCTTTCATTGCAGTCTTTAGTAGTGATTATTTTCGCATTTTGCATTTGTAAACAACTTAATTTGTGGGTTAGGAAGAAATGATTCTCGCTGCTTATGAGAGAACTATGTGATCGTTGAATCTACTCGAGGAAAAAAAAAGGGAAAGCACATTTCAGTTCATCAACTCAGCTCTCGTTTAAATTTGAATGAAGAAAATAAAATTACTATAACCCAAATGATTTATTTACCCGGAAGGATATGCAAAACGTTTTCATGCATAAACACCTTTTGCTGAGTAATACTAAGTTACTGATCTTTATGGAGTCTTTCTATTATTTTTTTTATATCTTTTAACTTATTTTTTTTTTACTATTTTAAATTCCATTAGATGTGCCATTCTGCTTATCGCCGATGTCTATCGTCCATCTGGTGATGGAGGAGCCACTGCTTGCCAAACATCAAAACTATCGCAAGGCAAGATCTCTAGCACCGTCAGCAGAAGCTGAGCTAGAGCTCGACCACCGTATCGAAATTACGCCGTCCGAGTTTAAAGATCTATGTCCAGCATTTTTGGTACAGTTGGACCAGCGAGCTTGTTCCCAAAAGCTACACAAGGAAGGCAGCAACCCACATCGAGAGAAGAAAACCTTTTCGCAAGGTGAGTTAAACCCCATGTTGGGGATGCATGAAATTCCCAACCGCTACGTGCAAAATAGGGGAATTCTATACTAAACATTCTGATCTTTTTTTTTTTCATTTTGCAGCATGGATCTACGCCTCCGCCTGTGTGCTGATCATTTCGCTGTGTGGGCTGGTAGGAGTGGCAATGGTACCGCTCGCTAAATCCATCGCGTACGATGATATATTGCGATTTCTCATTGCGCTAGGCGTAGGTACGCTATGCGGGGATGCACTGATGCATCTGTTACCGCATGCACTGCTGCCACATGACGATGGTGAACATCATCACCATGCGCACGACGAGATCGATCACCACGAGCATGATCATTCGGCGGAAACGCGAGCCATGTGGTTGTGCCTGTGTGCCTTCGGAACGGCATTCTTCATGTACAGTTTGGAGATGATATTACCGCTGTTCCGGGACGGGGATGCACATTCCCATCACGGACATTCGCATGCACACACGCCAAGCTCGAATCGGGTGGAGCCGAGAACGACCGCACCGCACACCAATAATCCGCACAGCAACCATCATCACAACCATCGGGTTGATGACATCGAGCTGGATATGGCGGACGGAGTAAAGGATAAGGAAGCAAAAACGATGCTAGAGAAGAAGAGCTCCCGCAAACCGATGGCAGCGGTAGCGTTTATGGTTATACTGGGAGATGGGCTGCACAACATCACGGACGGTTTGGCGATCGGAGCCGCGTTCGCAGTTGATCCTGTCACGGGACTGGCCACCTCATTTGCCATTCTATGTCACGAGCTGCCACACGAGCTCGGTGACTTTGCACTACTGTTACAAACGGGTGTCAGTATTAGGAGGGCAATATTCCTCAACATAGTATCATCCGTTCTTAGCTTCGTAGGTAAGTTGATAGAAATACACGCAGCGAATAGGATTGTTGCAAAGATGTAACCTTATTTACCTGCTTTCTGTTTGTCCTCCACACAGGCATGGCTCTTGGATTGCTGCTGACGGGTCTCCATGAATCGGTCGTCAGCTGGATCTATGCGGGAACGGCTGGCACATTCCTGTACATCGCACTGTCCGATCTGGTACCGGAGATGCGCAACGACGTAGCTAAAAGCGAGAAAAAGTTAAAGGTGATCCTAATCCAGCTAACTGGCCTAGCTCTAGGAGCTATCATTATGTTATTGATCGCGTTAAACGAGAGCGGTCTCCAGAAGTTGTTTGATTAGTGTAGTAGTTTAAGTTAATCCAGTATTGTACATAATGTTAGAAGAAATAGATTTTACCTTTTTTAAATCACTAAACGACGTTTTGTGTAAACAACCGTTTGAGGTTCAAGATAATGAGAAATTTGGAAAGAACGCTTGTCTGAATATCACCAACTTTATTGCCATCAGCAATTTTCAATTGCCTGAGTACGCACAAACCCTGCAAAGCACGTACTGTTCTGTAACGCATTGTAACGCACAGCTGTCAAACTGGCTGTCAAAGCAGCCGTCACGGATGTTTATTTACATTCCGTTGCGTGTGCTGATCAGCTGTGTTTTCAATTGAAAGGGATAACATTCCTGCATCATGTTGGATAAAGTGAAACACATTATTTTGGTACTTTCCGGCAAGGGTGGCGTTGGAAAATCTACCGTCAGCACACAGCTTGCCTTAGCTTTAGCTGAGGCAGATCACAAGGTTAGTCACACGGTGGTTAAGGCTTTCTTATCACCCGCGGAAAACAAACCGTATCTTATTACTGTGCATGTCTTCCCCCCTTCGCACACAGGTTGGCCTGCTCGATATAGACCTATGTGGACCGTCCGTGCCCTATCTGTTGGGGCTTGAAGATCAAGATGTGCACCAGTGTGATGATGGTTGGGTACCGGTATACACCAGTGCCGAAAAAAAGCTGGCCGTCATGTCGATTGGCTTTCTGCTGAAGAATCGTTCCGATGCCGTCATCTGGCGGGGACCCAAAAAGACCGCCATGATAAAGCAATTTCTTGAGGATGTGAATTGGGACGAGCTGGATTATCTTATCATTGACACACCGCCCGGCACATCCGATGAGCACATCACCGTGATGGAATGTTTGAAAACGGTCAACACCGATGGTGCGATTATAGTGACTACGCCGCAAGAAATGGCATTGGAGGATGTGCGCAAGGAGGTGATGTTCTGCAAGAAGACGGGCATACACATTCTGGGCATTGTCGAGAATATGAGTGGTTTCGTGTGTCCAAACTGTTCCGAGTGTACTAACATCTTCTCCTCCGGCGGTGGACATTCGCTGGCAGAGTTGGCAAAGGTGCCACATCTTGGCACGCTGCCAATCGATCCACGTGTCGGTGAACTTGCCGGAACGGGCAAATCGTGCGTGAAGGAACTCCCCAACTGTACCACCACCGAGGTGCTGCAGAAGATTGTCCGGACGATAACGGTTGGAGCGGAATAAAATCATTTGTAAAAGTTGGTAAATTCCGTTTATTTCAGTAATCCTAATCGTAATTTTAGATATGATCACGCACAGTAACTTTGTGGTAGTAGTGTGGTGCTATTTCGGTGAGCCAATGCTGTTGGATTACGGTAAGGTCTTTCATGAACAGCTTGGTTGTGTGAATTAATTCGCAAAACACTACCCACTGCGGTTGTTGCTCGGTGTACAGGGCGGATAGCGGATGGATGCTTAGCTCGGTGTTGCCACGAACGGTTTTGTACACACCCGAATGATGCAGGTAGGCTGCATAAGGGAAAAACCCTGCCACAACACAACGGCAAATCGTTTCCACATTTCCATTGCACGACCGGAGTGGAATGTTTAACTCCCGTTCCAACATTCCCGCTAGCTGTGTTTTGATTTCGTGCGCGCGCTTCAAGTTCCGGTAGATGAGAAAATTACGGCCACAAAATTCTTTCGTACGTCCAGCTTCCACGAAGGCGCAGTACACGTTCAGCAGAGTGATCAAATCGCCTTCGGCCACCTCGAAGTTGCGCTTGGCAATGCGTCCTCTTATAGCGGCCTGTCCACCGGCCGGCTTTGAAAACACAGACTGCACCTGCAGCATTGCTATAATGATGAGAATTTCCTCGGAACATCCCATTTCACCGGCCTTGTATAGCATCTTGGCCATCATGGGCGGTATGGACATTTCTGCCAGAAAGTATCCCACCGGCGATGTTAGCGCTCCGTCCGCATCGAGAGCTTCCAGGGCGTACAGAGTTTCCAAGCAGGCAAGCAAGTTCTTGGCAGGTGGTGGTGAAGGAAACGTAAAACGCAGCACGTTATCTATACCGAGAGCTTTCAGGAAAAGTACCGTGCTGCACAGATCGGACCGTCGCATTTCGGGAGGCGTATGTTCCGGAAGCTTTTCCCACGCGTCCTCAGTGTACAGACGGTAAACCTTTCCGCTGCGGATACGTCCGGCCCGTCCGGCACGCTGTTCCGCGGCTGCTTTACTCACTGGTACCACAATCAAACTGTCTGTTGTGCTATCCGCCGAGTACCATTTCAGCTTTACAAATCCACAATCGATGACTGAAAGCAAATACATGTAGATGCTTAAAGGATTTTGATTTGAAACACTTAGCAAGGGGATAACTCACCATAAACGATTCCCGGAATCGTAACGGACGTTTCTGCGATGTTCGTCGCCAGTACAATCTTCCGAACTCCCTTCGGTGCGGTAAAGAACACTTTCAGCTGATCCGAGTTAGGCAGCGTGCCGTACATCGGCAGTATCTGCATATCTTCCTTACCACTCATCTCTAGATGCTCCTTCAGCAAGTCTACCGCACGCAATACCTCCTCCTGGCCGGTGAGAAACGCCAACACGTCACCCTTTGGTTCGGTACGATGAATCTTCATGACCGTGTTAACCGTTTCCTTCACATAGTCCGGACACGGTTCCTGCAGATAGAAAATATCCTGCGGATACATGCGACCTTCCACCGTCAGAATTACGGCCGTATCTTTGCCCGCTTTCGGCTTGAGATTGAAAAAATCTCGAAACAATTCCGCATCCACGGTGGCCGATGAAATGATTATCTTCAGACCGGAACGCTTGCGGGCAATCTTTTTCAGCAGTCCCAGCGCAGTATCGGTAAGTGTGTTGCGTTCGTGCGCCTCGTCCACCATGATGACGGCGTACTGTGTCAGCAGCGGATCGGCCAACATCTCTCGCAGCAGTATGCCCTCGGTCATGTACTTGATTTTGGTCTGTTCGGGATCACATTTCGAGATGAACCGGATCGACACACCAACGGACTCACCGCACAGCTCACCCCGTTCCGTGGCGACGCGATCGGCTAGGGTAATGGCCGATATGCGCCGGGGTTCGGTAATACCGATCAGTCCCTTCGTATGCCATCCAAACTCGTACAAATACTGGAAGTAAGTAACAAAATGGGGAAAACACATTCAAATAAACATTTAAGCAAATGATACAAAACTATTACTCATACAAAAACTCAATATTTTGTTGGGTTGTCTGGCATCTTTCTCATTAGAAGACTGGTAAATTTTATTAAGCCTTTTAGGCAGATTACCTGCGATGTGCTGCTTCATTCCAGTTTTTTTAAATCTTTTTGTGTAAAGAATATTGAGATATGAGAGGTATGATTTTTATTGGCATCTGCTCCACATAATAGGGGCGATATTTTCTTCTGCAGCAATTATAAGACTAAAGCCTTCAAGATATTCTACAACATGATCAACTTGCTCTAATCGTAGTTGGAAACTAACAGAAAGGATTCCTAAACAAGATCCCAATTACTGAGCAGATCTTCACTCGAAGAAGCTTCGGGAACCATGTTCTAATAATGTGCACGCATACATTGGAAAATCGAGAGTTCCAAAGGATCGATCTAGGAGTGAAACCTCTGAACATGGAGTTTAAAGAGGTAAAAGCCAAAAGATATAGTAGCATCAATAGCGACCCTGCTAACAATTATCCACCAGAGACTAGACCAGGGGCCTCCAAACTAAGGAATCCGCATGCGGCCTTCAAAGCTTTAGCACCGATTTCAATTTTAGTTTAAAAACAATCAAGGATTTTTTATCAGCATCAGTGTATGCTTTGCTCCTCAATGATTATATTCCATGTGAAATTCAGCTAAAAAACTGCTTTACCACTCCATCTTGAACACATTTCCACCTACTCTCCTCTCCCGGAAAAATGGATATAATTAGCTTTGAGTGGCCCTCAGTACCATTCATAACTCCCAATGCGGCCCGCCAACTAAAAAGTTTGGAGACCCCTCGATTACACACTAGGGACTCAGCCTGAAACAGCCTGAGAAAACTTCTAAGAGTGGTCGAGACATTTTATTTAAACCTTATTTATCTCCAAAACATCAGAAACGCTTCTGCGTTCGAGAGTTAAAGCGACAATCAAACAAAATATCCTCTGGATCCTTTAGGGACGGCCCGCCGGTGGGAGAGTTGTATCGGCGCCGGGGTCTCACACCACGGACTGGGGTTTAAATCCCATTCGGACCGTCCCCCCGTAGTGAGGACTGACTATCCAACTACGTGATGTAATTAAGTCTCTCGTAAGCCAGTAATGACAGGCATGACCGAATAGATCCGATACGTCCGATAAGAAAGATCCTCTGGAGAAGTTTGTGAGCTCTTTTAAATGCTGTTGGACTTGAAGTTCATTTCTACATGACGATTAAGCAACTCAGAAATAGCTTAAGACAGCTCTTTGAGGATTCCTCTCTGTTCTTTTGTCTATTCACTTACATTTATTAACTTTCCATCGATGTTTTCTTGTAAAGCTATAATTTGTTAAGGTCCAGGTCTAGGTCTATAGTCTTGTACAAGTTTTGGTGTTGGTATGCTAGATGGATGACATAAATATGTAATTAAAAAAGGATAACTGTGAACAACTCGGAGTGGTGGCGTTGTTCCTTCCACAGAGAGGCTGGAATAATGGATGTATTGACGTCGGCTTGCGACCATGCCACCAGACTTTTGCTGGTCTTTAACTCTGATCTTAATATGATCTTTTTTTAACTGATAAATATCTTACGCAATCTTATCTGATAAATACGCAATAAGGAGGAGTTGCAGAATAAGGTTGAAGAATCGGTAATACGTTGTAGAAGAGACTTGCACCAGCAGTACGTTTGCATGCTCTCAGGGTGTCCCCTTTCTGTGGCAAAGACACTACGCATTTAGCTGTGAGCTTGAACATTTCCCAATAATTTGCAATTAAAACAAACGGTACACTAACACACTTACAAACAGCTGGACATTCTTACGAATCTTTATTACTGTGATTTGCTTCCCGAATTGATGATAGAATTCACAATTCTGCTATAACAGCACGCAATCAACAATCTAATATATATATATAGATATACTCATATAAATAAATCTCCATCTTTTTTCTTTCTCTCTTTCTCTTTCTCGACTATATATATATATGTTTCACGCTCATTATATGTAGCTCCTGTGGCAAGAGAACGCAAAATGACACATCTCACTCCGTGTTTAGTTCGTTAAAGGTTAAGAATGTTTGTCCCCGCGAGGATACAAATAGCACTTAATTGTCCAGTACAGGGAGGCATCGGAAGGGCGACACGTGTGCGAGGAAACTTATTAATGATTTTGTTGATTAGTACACGGCACGTTAATGTACACCACGCCATAACACGCACCGTACACATCGCACGTTTCTGTTGCGCTTTCATTTGCTAAGTAGTGTGCTGCAATCATTCATATCCAACTATCGTGCAATGAATGCTGCCGATGAGCCCGTGCTCACCCCAGTTTTCTGGGCGTCCCTCCTTTTTTTGAGGGGACACTGTTACACCTGGCTTACAACAATAACAAATAAGAACAGACAAAAAAAGTATCCTTGCTTATAAATATATTCCACACCTTGCATGTTTAAAAAACGGTAATCGGTAAAAGAGTACAAATGGGATTTCGCTACATTTAGGAAAGAGGGGCCTTTTTGGAGATAGTTTGCTAATCTCTGCTCTCTGTACAACGTACCGTTCAATCAAGGTATAGACTGCCTCTCCTGCCTTCTGCTGACATTACAACACTGTACAAGAATGGAGTAGAAAACATGTTTGTGGTATTAAAATACAGTTAACTAACGTACTACAATATATAGCTATAAAGGATCGTAATAATAATGAAGGCTGTTCAGTTTTGTTGTTCTGCCACACAATCGCAATGCTTTCCTAATTAAGAAGGGGTTTTCACTTTTTGCATTTGTTTTACACACGCCTTAGTTACTGCACAACATACATAAAAAGATATACAACGATTTCATATAAACAATTATCACCCCCACGCAACTGATGATTGCAAAACGGCTCTTACTATGTTGGAGCGTTCCATCTCTAAGGCTTAGATAGTAAGGTTTAATAGTTTCAGCTTCCCTTTCCGAAAGAAGCGAGTGTCTAACACGTACACAATAATACAGCAAAACACACGACAGCGGCAATGATGTGATGCTTGATGCTCCTTTTGGGGAATCGAATAGAAAGTAATGTGTGGCGGGGGTGTGTGTTTGTGTGACCACATGGTTTGCTTGAACCGGCGGGACGGAAAGCGCGGATATGTGCAACGGCTTAGCGCAATCACAACGAGGTATTGTTCATCGTTAGCGATTTGTAGATAAAGTTCTGCACAGCGAGCAGATGCATCTCGGCAAAGCTGATGATCACGAGCAGTGCGACATACCCGGCGTACTGGATCATCCGCAGGTACTCCCACAGTTTATCACAGAAGATGCTTAGCAGCAGAAAATGGAGCAAAGCGTGCACGTTGAAGATGCGCCACAGCCAGGCAATGAAGAAGAACCCGGTCGAGCGGAACACCGACTCCTGGTGCAGATACTGGGCCGGCGTTACATTCTCCCGCTCGAGCATATCCTGGTAGATCGCGATGTAACGGTTCCAGCCGGTCGAGCTAAGCAACAGCATGCCGGTATAGCACAGCACCTTCCGTGCAACCTTCTTCGTCGTGACCTTCACCTTATAAATTACACCCGATTCGGAGCTTTTCGATTCCGCCACCGGTATGATTGATTGCAGCTGCGTGTAACCGCGCCGGGGTGGATTGTTCTTCAGAAACACAAACACACCGATCATGAGCGCAATGCAACCGAGCCCATCGCAGATACCATCGATGTAGTACCCGGCCGAACCAATATCCGAACGTTCGCCCCGGATGTGTTTCTTTGCCCGCGCCACATGCCCGTCCAGATCGTCCAGAAACGTGCGGAACTGAAACAGTACCACGCCGATCCGTCGGTACCCGAGCGAATCCGACGCTATCATCCGGCCGGCCGCTATCGCCACAAACACGTGGAAAAACGAGATCATGTTCGGCGTTACCAGATCGCCCTTGGAAAATCCGGCCACATTGTCCACGATCGTAGCGATCGGTGCGAACAGATAGTGGTTCGTGTGGTCCAGCATCATTGCCTTCACGGTAACGTCACACAGCGGGTTTAGATCGCAGTTTACCCAGGCCACATCCTCGTATCGTACGATGTGCCGGTTGAGCTGCAGCGGCATCGAGGACGAAGGGGCCAGTACGGGCGATGTGACCGTACTGGCATGACTACCTCCCGGTATCGGTTTTAGCAGCGTGCTGTTAGCTGCCAGCAGGAACGGATCAGTATCCCGGATCGGATAGTCCTGTATGCGGATGTACAGATTCACATCCATCCAGGCGAAGAAAGCAATCAGCAGAAACAGCAGGGACAGCAATATTTTGCTGACCTGCGAGCTGGGACCCACCATGATTATCGAACAAAGTTGGCGAGATTGTATCGTTGGCTATAGTAAACACTAGTATCGTTCCTTTCTTTAACAACAAAACAAAGATCTCCTCTATACGTGTTTGATGCTGTATATAACGCTCTTAAGAACAAGTCGACAACTTAACACAATTCGCTTTGTTTTGTGCACCTTTTCCTCCTGGTTTTGGAAGCGGAACACACACACGGTGACCGTAACGATCGACAGCGAAAGACCAACTGCAGCACTGACCACCCAAAACACGGGCGCAGACACCAGACCAGTGCACGTTTCCTGATGGGGAGACGACTACTACTAACACTAAGGAAAACTACTACTACTACTCCGTTCGTTCCGTTCGGTCGCTGGGTCGCGCGCGCTCTTACTGTACGTCCTTCCGAAACCCGTGTGTACGTGCGTGCTGGGGCGTGGAAGATGCCAAAGGTTCGTTGCGCCTTTCGAGCAGCCTTCTACCACACAGCGACGAACTGAAACGAAACAGAGAAACGGGAATGAGTGAAACAGAAACGGTCTGACTACTGTCTCGCGGTGTCCTTTCTTTCCGACCGAGCGAATGAAGAAGCGAATGATACAAGAGGACCTTGATAGGGATGGAAATATACAGGAAAGTGCTTGCTAATTCGAACATAACCGATACTGTTTGAATTGGGGAATATCCTTTCGCTGCACAAAGTGTTGACATTATAATGGTAGAAGCGCCTGATTATAAATTATTCGACGCAAATCATTTAGAATTCATTTTAGACATTATCGAGAAGAACACGAATAAGTTTGTACGCAAAGCAGTTCTTCCTTTAATTCTATTTTAATAATTACATATTTGTTTAATTATTAATTATTGAGCTATTTTATAACAACAAAGATCGATTTCAATATCTGGCAGTACGTTTTGATTTAAACAGCTCATAATAGATGATTTATCCCACCAAATACACAATAATCCATTTTTCCCCAAACAAGATATGTTTATTTGTAAAAAAGTAACATATACTTGTTCTACAAAAAATCCAGCTTATTAAAAAAATCTTTAGTAAAATGGTTTGAAGTTAAACGTCAACATAAATATTGAAAATAAACATCTTTTTTCCCCGCTGCACAATTGATTTTTAACCGTGCTTTCCGACTTTCCTGCTCCTGTTCCACAAAGCGCCGGAACGGACATGGATAGAATCTGTAAAATTTGCTTCAAAAAAAACAAAACACTGCACAATCTATAATTCATTGTTCAATACCTATACAACACAGACCAGAACTTCCGGGTGTGATAGAACGACTCGCACCATTCGAAACCGAAAGTCACGAACGATGGAAATGCAATTTGCATAAGTGAGACATCGTGTGAACAAGAGAAAAAGCAGGGACCCACCTCCTCCCATTAACCCACTCCAATACGGGCCCTTTCACGACCGGATGGCGTCATTTAGAACGTGCAGCGCTTGGTCGCGACAAAGTTGATCCTTTAACAGTCCACCTTCGTGGGGTGCACCTAGTCCTTGACACCGCCGTGGGGGGATCGTATCGCGATGCACAAATTGTACAGGTTGGCCATTACCATTGGAGGCCTGGTTCCTCCGCAAGGCAACGAAACGGAATGGAGCAACATCGGTGACACAATTGTATGGCCTTTCTGCCACAGGGCAACACGCGCGTATAACTCGAGTGGGAAATGTCACATTATCAAGGTAATATCACTAAAGTGCCAATCCTTTCGAGTTGAACTGTGCTCGAAGTGGGACAGAGGCTGGTGAGCTAATAGGTTGGAGAGGGATTTCCTCTTGTATAGAATTTTCCCGCCCAATGCAAACATTACCACAAACCTATGCGACGACTGTGTAGGACGAATGCAAAACCATAAAAAAGGGGGTATGCCAGCTTTGCTGACACTACAACTTGCTGTGTTTCCATTTTTCCACGTTTTCCATTCGTTCATCCATCCTGTGGGAATGGGTTGTATGAATAATGCACAAGGCCAGTGAAACGACGGAACATGAATGGGAACGGATTTTCTCGCTAGCATGTACGGTTTCCGATCTATAAGTAAAACGGACAACAAAAATAGAAATAAATTGCTTAACCGAGCAGAAAACGATCGGGCTTGAGTTTACGGATGAATTATTGGTTTTGTTTTACAAAAGTGTAAGTTTTTATAAAACTGAAAATCCGTTTCTTATGGAGACGTTGTTCTATAGTAACTTCATCCAAACTTCTTCCTTAAATCATTGCAAAAAGAAAAGCTCACGCTAAGCACTTTCACTGATTGTTTTCGCTGAAGGAAGAAGAGAAGCTTTCGTATCCAAACATGCGTATCGTTTACGGTGTATGTGTTTGGATGGTTTTGTTTTTGCAATACTATCGTGCTCTATTTCAAATCCTCGTTTTATGCGTTCGTTGCGAGAAAAAGAAAAAGAAAATCAACATCTATCGCACAGCGTCGCCGACTAATGAAGGTATCTCTTTATACAACTGTTGATTTTGTTTGCCGAATTTTAGGGTCTATAATGGGTTAAATAAGAAAGCTTCAATTTTCGTACGATATCCTTCAAATATCCGAGGCAAATAGAGGTCATCGGTGTTTTGACAGAAGGTTGTACCATGCTGAAGAATATGTGAAGATCAACACCGCCATCGCCTCGGTCACCGAACTGCTCCAAATTAAGCGGACCATTATCAAGCGTACAAATATCGAGTGATAAATTGAAACCAATCCTTCTGAAGGATTAGTTGGATTTTGTTCGAAGCTTTTGGTGAAGAATTTTCGTAAAAATTGCACAAAAATTTCGAGCATAATTAAGTTGATCTTAACAAATTATTGTATAAGCAAACGTTCATTAACATTTTTTATAAATTTCTATCGATTAATAGTTTTCTTTTTTTCTACTTTATAATTTAGTTTATTTTATTTACGAACAATGTTTCACCTAGCAATACCGTTCCGGCCTGGCCGTTCTGCATGAATAAAAAAAAAAATGTTTCACCTGAAAAATTTTAAACTTACCAGGTTAAACATTCAGTTCGTGTAGCTCCACCTTAGTCGTATGTTTCGGCGAAGGTGAAGAAACGAAACGTTATGTTCGACCCCGTTCAAAATCAACAAGAGCCTTTCACCAGTACCGATCCTTGCTTGAACGCTAAATGGCGCCCTTTTCCGATATTCGCATGCATATGAATTAGATCAAATCGTAGAAATAAAACAAAGCACCACATACCAAAACAGTGTTAAGCTGTGGATGGCAACCGTCCAATATTTATGCCACGGTAAGCCTAACATGCTCACCCTACTCTTCTGCGGTGCGTGCGTGTTTGGCTGCCCTGGAGAGACCGAGCAAAACGAAACATCGATGTCACCCACACCGATGGCCCGAAATATCCTTCCGAATTTGTTCATAAATATTGCACACCAAAGCCCACCCTACTGTACAAGAATATCCGATGGCGTAGTACGGTACCAAAGTTCCTGTGTAGCGGGTTAATTTCGGGGTTTGTTGTGCCGTGTGCCTTACGTTTCTTCCTTTTTCTCACTGGCGTCATAAACTGTTGATAGTAGCACCATAAATAGTTTAGATCCATCCTGATAGACACACCGGGTGACCCGTTTTAAGGTGCCACAATTACGGACGCCGACAACGGTTCCACTGTCGTTAGTTATGATAGGGATAAACGAATCGGATAAAGCCAACGGATTTGGGCAGACAAAAAGCGGGAAAGAAAGTAGATCAAACAGTGGCTCTGACGGATGGTTGCCAAACGAATCTAAAAATAGTACTCGGCCTCATTAGTGCCCATTTTACGATGTTAGACACATTCCTATCGTTAGGATAGTATAGATGAATGATTTAGTGTCGCGTGTGTCTTTGCTACGCAGACGCTAAATCGCCAGGAGCTACGAGGGTGATTTACGAGAGCATAATTTTATTTGTTTGTAATTACTTCGAGATCACAACACATTCCGAGGTCAACATTCCTTATTGAAGCGTTTATAAAATACCCATTTCTGTAATGAAATTTTTGTCAGTTGATGAAAGCAATGATATAAAAATAGGGAAATCTGGAATTCCAAACTGACCTGCCCTGAAGTGTAACGTCCTGGACTCACCGCGCTCAAATTTATGCAATCTTTCAATGTCTTTGATAGAATGCAAAATGTAGTTATTTATACACTTTTTCTATTATAATCAATTGATAACATAATATAGATACAGAGATATCTTCAATGGTTGATTAACGGACTGAAACGGACATTGCATACGTCAAGGGGCAGACTTGAAACAAAATAATACATCTGTTTTGGTACAAACATGAAGCCTGAAATGGCCGTAATAAATGAAGAAATATGGATCGAATATGTAAAAGGGTAGAATAAAGTCCTCATTCATTCGTTGATCGCTAATGAATGTTTGAAGCTTTACATGTCAGTTCCAATTGCGGAACCGATCTCTATACCGCAGGACCGAGAATCAAAACCCATTCGGACCGTTACCTCCTAGTAAGGACAGACTCTTCAACAACGTGTTATGCATAAGTCTTTTAGTAAGCCATTATATGGTTGATATGTTCAAAAAATCCTTACACCATACAATAAGGCAAGAGCCAACAAAAAAGAAGTTTAAGAGAAAAAACCTCATTAAACTCATGATATTTGAATTGGATTTAAAAAATAATGTAAAATGTATATTTTGCAATCAATTTGAACTGTACAATGTTTCAATTCTTCAAATGAATTCAAATGAACACCCACAGAATGAACGAATGATTGGTGGATTCCATCCTACCTTTTTACGACCGAAGCTTATCAGCCCATCGTAAATGACTGACAAAAAATAATTATCTACTTCCAACGTTACGGGGCAGTTTAAGGAGACGTACAAATTTGGCATACACACGCAATCCACAATGAAACCCTTGCCACGTGAGATCGTTTGCATCAACAGTAATTTTGAATGCAACTTTAAATTGCCTCCGGTATGCAAGATTTGGTGAATCTAAAGTTCTCCTCGTATGTAAGTACAGGCACGATTCACCGGATTCCGGGGGAGAGAAATTAAACGTGATTGTTTCTAGCCGACAAGGCAATGGGTAAAGGGGCACTAGAAATTATCGCACTCAATTGGGTGGTTTCGTTCGAGGTTGCAAATCATCATCGCGTCAAACATTCTGACCTTAACACGGAACCCCACCGTTTCCGGGCACACGGAGTTAGATCTCTTTCAAACGAAGCGTGACGGTTTTATACGATCAAATATCACCATTTACAGCGAGTGATAAGAATTGACGTTTGTTTAACAAAATGGAACATTGGAACGTTTCATATGTTCATCGCTCGTTTAACAGGGCACAAATGAGCTCGAGATTGTCCATGATATTGCTTATCTTCTAGCAGTGATTCATCGGTTATCAAAGCTCACTAGAACTGAGTTTTATGTGTGAGTCCCACTGGGTCCAAACGTTCGGTGGGCTGATTGGCGGTGATTCGTTTTCCCGTTCGCGAAAGCATCATCTCTTGACTTTGTTTACGTGTCGCGGCGTGGTTTCAATACTGTACTTACCTGTGGTACTTGTGTGCTTTTGCCGGATCCGGTTTCACCGACCAGCACGAGCGTTTGATAGTGCTCGAGACAGTACAGAATCTGGTCACGGTACTGACGTATCGGCAAACGTTCGCGCTGCGCTGCAAGATTTAGCGACTGGTGGGCGTTAAAGACGAACGACGTTACGTGATCATCCGCTGGTGCCGCGTCGCGTTCCGATGCAAACGATTCGTCATCTGATGTAGCGCCACCGGGACCGGCAATCGCAAATAAAACGAAATAAAGCAAAAGGAAAACAGTAGTACATTAGTGTAAGATTAGAATGATCGTGACAAAACATTTGCCATGGTTGACAAACAAAAAACCCACCAACTAGCGATTGCTATCGAGCATGCAAACGCGCGAAACTAATTCAATTACAATACGACGACCGGCTAGCTAGGAACGTGGAGCTCGCGGCACCGAACAACACTAACACGGGTGAACGATGTTGTGCGGTGAGAACGATCCGCAAAACAAGCGGCACAGGCCCTTTCACGCATATAGTCTCATCGAGCGCATACCCTCTGTGCTGCGTGATAATGCTGATAAGCGGATGGCACGATTGGCCAATACACACGTATCGCAAAGTTCAACGACAATGCCACGACGTTCGCAAGCGTTTGAAGCAGCGTTTTCTAGAGCCCCACGCTATGGCCGCACCTTTGGTCTTCATCACCTATCAAATGGGGTCGTGTGTGTTTAAACTTCGATAAACCAAACCGTTCAAAAGTACCTGCTGGGAGGATTAATCGATTGTTGGGAATGACGCGTGGAAAGTAGACGCGACCAAAGAATCGCTTATCAGCATCAGTTATTTTTATCCAACCGATCGTTTATGCACATTCATCGTATGCAAGGCTAGATAACAGCTGGAGAATGAGTTACACAATTTAATGTTCCAGAATGTGAATGTGAATTTTAGACAGCTTTCATCGTCTAAAATATCGTTTGAAATTGCCCATTTTCCTCCATTTGCTTGATAAACATTGGCCGCGATCGTACGCTTCTTCACCGTGACAACGTGAGAAGAATGGCCATCATTAATATTCTGCACCATTCACAATTTGGTTCGTGTCCAGAGTTACTTCCAGGTGCCAGTACATATCGCACGTGAGTCGTCGCCACCATAGCTGATCGCCACCATTTCACGTGAAGGTAGTAAAGTCAGTGACCCTTTGTCCTTTGATCGATATGGTGATCGATGGAAAATGTTTCTCATGCTAATAGATGCAGACAGCTGCAATATGTCTAAAATGTATTCACAAGAGGTTATTGTATGCCCACAGAACCAGGCCAAGATCGCATTGGGAATTTTTTGTTTCGTTTGCATAGTGAATCTTACCACTAGAGCGAAACAAGACGCAATTCGTATACTTATCAGTTAGCGAAACAGTTGGAAATTGTTATGACGCTGGTGGTGGAAATAGCTTCCTAAAGGCATGCAAACTCAATTAGCTTTTCACATGAACGTGCGAACGAGCGAATGAGACGCCACTACGTAGAGCAGTGGGGGTACTAAACGTTGATGGAAGGCGTTTGCTAATTATTGCCATATGTTGAAAGCAAACACGTCGTTCAATGGCCGCACTATGTTCGATGCTTACCCGGTTTGAGGAACTTTGGAAAGCGGCTCGTACTCATAATCCACCGAGATGCGAGCAATGTTTTGCTGTTCAGTTGTACAGATAGTAAGACTTCGAAGTATCCAGCCGTGCGTGCGTTGTTGATGTTTCGCTGGTTGCTATAGCGTCAGCGGGTTCTGCGGTAGCGTCCCAAAATTTAACGATGACTCAAACGTGGTGGGCAGCCGCAGACGAACCCATTACAGCTCATTACGGTCAACTGGACACACTTTTAACCTTGGTGTTCTGGTTGTATGGGATGAGAGCGAATGTTTATTTTTGAATCGAATCACTATATTGATGATGTCACGCGACAGCTATGTTCGCGGGTCGTACGGGTGGCATGAAATACAAAACGAATTGCACTTGCTCTAACATACATACACGCACACTCAATACACTCGCAAATTCCGTGCGGGAACGGTTCACTGCTCAAGGTAAAACGGAACCGGCCACCAGCAACAAGACGTATCACTGTTTTCCGTTTGTAGGTCAGCGGGATTTTCTTCGTGGTTCGATTTTTTCCTACTCTTTTGCATCGCTTTCAAGCCAAGGGTAGTTTTGGACTGGCGTTCTTGACGGTGCGCGTACAACCCAGTCGGTGGAGGCCAGATGTTGTTAACTTGGCTAGTTTGTGATGCAAAAATGGTTACCGCTTTAGCAAATCTTTTCACTACCAATCCCAAGAGGCTAGCCACAGTAAACGGTTTTTACGCATGGACTACCATCGGCGTTTGCTGCTGTTCGTTTGCGGGCGGCTTTCCGTGTGCGTTCGTCGGGTCGATAGGCTTCACTGCCACTTCAAAACACACCTGATGGCGTTGGGGCAGGCATGTTGTGTACACTTTTGAGCAGATGTGATTCAATTGCACCTTTCCGCACTGCACAGAGCAATTTCTTCACCAAAAAACGGGTTACGAGAGCGTTGGGCACAACTTTAGCTTACATTAGCATGAAGAATAGCACTATTAATCGGTGCAAAAACTGGATATCACACGGAATTTTCAAGCGTACAATGCACGAATTTACCAATAAACGCAAACTGAAATAGGAAAAGAAAAGAAACAACACTTGATGCCGGATGACAGTTGAAGAAACTGTGTATGATACATGGTTGAAAAGTTCAGATAGAATCAGATATCCCGCACGTTTCACTGCCGATAAAAAGGAATTATTCGGGTATTGTAAATTTCATGAACTTGTAAAATGTATTATTTAATTGATGTTCTACCCTTTTAACTCTAGATAAAGATATATAAACGTTTCAAAATGCTTGAAATTCAAAACAGTACACCGGCTATGAAAAGGCCTTTTCGCTACTGTGGTGACAGCAATGGGATTTGTTTACATTGCGGCGCACAAACAAAACTTCTCTTGGCGTGCGTGTTCCGTTCGAAAGCAGTTATTGATTTCGGCATAATTATTTCACAAAAGTACAAAATTCTATCATGTCCGATGAAGTGGATCCGGTGGAGCAAATGTTGAAGCGTACTGGTTGTCTAAATCTTCACCACAAAGTTCAGGTAAGTACCGTTGATCGTTGATTGTTGTACATAGTTAATAGACATGATGTGTATTCTTCAGGAGTGCATTGCCGAAACTGGCGACTGGCGGCTCTGTCAGCACGTAGTTAAAGATTTCAAACTGTGCATGCAAGATTATACAGAAAAGCAGCGGGCAAAGTATAGCGAGAAATGAACGTATTCCGCACGCTGTTTGCTGCGCTCAGCGGCAGTAACTCCGCCATGAAAATGGTGCTGGTAGTGCGGTCGGATTTGGGTTTGAAGAAGGGCAAAATTGCTTCCCAGTGTGCCCATGCGGCTGTTCTTTGCTGCATGCGGGCATCTAACGAAGCGGCCGGTAAGATCAAACTCGACACGTGGCTAATGCAGGGCCAACCGAAAATTGTGCTCAGGATAGAAAGTTTGCAGGAGATGCATTTATTGACGGAACGTGCCGAAGCGACCGGTGTCATTGCCGAGATAGTACGAGATGCCGGCAGAACACAGGTGGCTAGTGGAACGGAAACTGTAGTGGGACTGGGGCCGGATCGTAGTGAAGCGATAGATTCGTTAGTAGGCAATTTGAAGTTGCTGTAGATATCTGTAAATGGTGTGTTCAATAAGTAGATTAATCAATTCTATATGTTAGCATTTTATTTTATTTGTATAGCACAGTTTGTAGCATAACCGACACATCCGAAATCATTATGTAATCCTTATGCAATTTACAGGGCCCTTTGCTGGTTGGTTTGTGAGGTATGTTTTCATCTTTATGGTTTCTTAATTGATGATGATAAAAAAAAAAAAACATCTAGGCCTATAATTGGCCAAAAAGGTTATTTGCGTGGAAACTGTGAGGAAAGTAGCGTCAAGCAATTTTTGGTAGTTCTTAAATGTTATGCAATATGATGAAATTACATTGAACTTCCTTCAACTTTCTGTTAGCTCTGATTATTAATTTCGCACTATGTTAAACATTGTTATAGATATTTATATTAATTTGCATATTTTTGTTTCCGTTAATCGACCTTAAATGGAGGTATATGAGTAAAAATGGAAAAAATACTCAAACTAGAACATGAAATAATGATAATTTATTAATCATTATCATAAAATTGATGCCTCATTTTAATAATCGTTCGATGTACAACAGTCATGTTCTAATGCATTCGTTGACCGTATGACTCACAATTACGATTTTTAAATGTAGATTGCAATTGAATTTGCCGTAATCACACATTCCACATACCACATCTAACGGTGCAATGACTTTCGCTTTTACAATTCCTTTGGCGCACTCTACGACCTAGGTCTATACGAGGCTGGGCGAGAGAGTGCGTGACGCACAGCATCGCAAAAAGAACGTTTCAAAAGTGGCTGAAGAAACAGTAAGAGTGAAAGAAAGCGAGCGTTAAATTAATGTTAATCCGCATCCGATAGGGGACAATTGTAAGTTGAGTTGGGCCTGTCGCATGTTCTTGCTCACCATCACCATGACCGGCACCGGTCGATGAGCGATGAAGTGCATCAAACAGGCAGAGGCATGTGCGTCCTACCCTCATTGTATCGTACGACGCAGTTCGCAACCCTCACCCAATCATCCCACCGTGGCCAACGCTTTCGGGAGATTCCCACCAACGCGGGTAGCGTGGTGTGTATGGCGCGGAAGTTGTTCGTGCTAGTGTGGGTCGGTAGGGCCATGAGCTAAACGAAGGAAACAATAGCTCGACTTCCACCAGTGCGAGTGATATCTTCTGTTTTTGTATAGCACTCAAACAACGATACTTAAGCGACATTAAGTCAAGGGAACTATTCATCTGATCTGGTTGCGTTCTCGTACTGGGGGAGTTCTCGTACAGTGAGCTTAACGGATTGTCATGGTTGGCAATGATAGCAGAATAATAATTTAATTAAGCATTGGATACCAAACGAAACGCTTTTTAAATTCACAAGTATGCTAGCTCGAAGTGAAAACCACGCACGAATTGTGATTTAAATACTCGATTTGTATCACAGTTTTTTTTAATGATTTCATAAAGCCAGTTACTACAATTCTTGTAAGTATGAGTATGAGTTTAATTAAGTTCAGCTGCAAATAAAAAAAAAACATATTTTATCGCATACGCACCGCAAAATATGCAACCGATCTTCCCATAGTGACGACGATGTGTGCGCGCGCGACACCAATCCACATTGCCGGGACGGATTGCTTCCGCGTCGAAAACAGTTGATCTTTGTCTGCCAGCGTGGTCGTGACATCTCGCAGCGGGTGGACTATAAGCTGGTGTTCCGCTCCGCTTGTGTCGGAGTTCAGTTGCGACGATCGCGCACACAGTTACAGAACGTTGCTTGATCGAGAACGGATCGTAGCCGTAAACATATATGGTTAAGTGCTATTCCAAAAGAAGCAGGTATTTGGGCGTTCTCGGCGAGTTCTAAACCGTGACTACGGTAGTTATCTGAGTGACATATGGTTCCTGTGATAAGATTAAACCATTCCGCTTCTCACCAAAAACCGGTGCGGTGATTGAGATCGTACACCGAACTGTGTAGCTGTGAAGTGCTTGTTTTGGGGGTTACGATACTGGAGGGAAATCAAAAGACCAGAGTCATCGGACGAGATAAAATATATTGAAAAAGGTAATATAATGTTTTGGGGCTTAGTGTCGTAGTCGATTGTGTTGTTGAGTGTGTTTTGATTCTGTGCTTCCACAAAAAGTGGTTTATCAGCAAAACATACCGGAGAAAAAGGAATCTGAAATAATAGCAAAAGCTAATCAAAGGGGCAAAAGCATGAGTATTCTGGTTGGTTTGCAAAACCACAAAGATCCTTGTGTGTTGTAATTTATTGCTCTACTAATTTAGCATTTTAACTGTAGGTGGAACTTAGTGAACGGGAACAGCGCCGTACTTATTAGGCCAAGGTGACCGACTGAGCCGACGAGTTGCCGGAGAAACTGAAACGCAAATATAGTTGCAGTGGAATTGTAGTTCTCCAGCATTCAACCACGATGTAATTGAACCCGGACTGACTGATCCAATCCCCGACAGCAGCCATACAGTGGAGGATGATATATTGCATTGGAGGAAAGGTTACGGTCCAATGCCCGGCCAATGAGACGAGGCGCCCGGTTTGTGTGTAAACGATCGTAATGTTTACATACCCATCATGCTTATCTGGCAGCTTGTCTCATCCCGCTCATTTGCACACTTAGCCTGACGAGAGATAGTGCACTATTGCTTTGGCGCGATAATCGTTATCGGCCGGTCTAGGAAGGAAGCTGATTCCGAATGTAGGTCCAGTCTGATACGGTACGGTCACAAAGTCCACCAACGCATAGTAGAGATGATCTTCGCGGAGGTGAAAGATGATCGTCCAGCGTTTGCGCTCGGGTGGCATAGGCGGGTTGTGGAACACTAACCTTTCCGCGACATACAACAGTCCGCCAATCAGGCACGTCCGGTGGACTTTGCGCTCGTTCGGCTGATCGACGAACGTCTTCCAGCCACAGCGACGGCACCGAGACGCTAACGATGGTGCGCAATACTTCCAATATACTACTAGCTTCCATCATGCTGTTGATCAGCTGTTATGATCGTGGTTGGCTCAGAGTACCTACTAGCAGCATGGACGAATCGCAACACACTTGGATATTTCTCCCTATATTTTTTCATGTGGCACCTACGCCATTCCAACTGGGGCACGTGTGACATTCCCACCCGAGGTCTACAGCGCCCTGAACTTGACGGACGGCCCACCGCACGGTGCGATAATCAATTGCAAAGTCATTTAACCTTCCACCAACCTGGTGCTGGTGGCGGTGCTTAATTAAATTCCCGGCACAGTCGGCAGGCGTGCGAGGTCTGCGCGTCGGAAGAAACTGCATGCTCGGCTAGTTGTGTGCCGTACTATTTGACGCTACTATTTACATATGCGCTAATAGGGCGTGCAATGCCAGGAATGGTTAATCGGACGAATGAATTGGGGAAAGGTTTGTGGTAGCCGTCGATCATTACCGCGATTACGGCGCGATATAATGCTTATTTGCCTAACCAACACACAACCGGGCACACACTTGAAGTATGTATGCATTTTGATTAGGACAATTGATTAGAAGCTAAGAAGATGTGTGGAGTAGGTTTTGCGCGGAAATACTATAGGGGTACGCGAAGTTAGTACACTATTGATGCATTCTTTGCTTGGGATTTAGTGAATGGAGTCATTTTCAAGTGACGTTCGAAGGGCAGTTGAAACCATGAAGATATGCTATAGTATAATTGAATATTATTAATTTTTAAAATTTATATTGTATTAATTTCATTTTTTTACATTTTTCTTATATTTTTAGATCTTAAACAGTGAAACCGAACTTGTCGCCTAATTGAGGCACATTCATCCGGCAAACGATTGCAGTTAGGTGTTACCTCCCACTGGAGGAGGAATTTTGTCGGGAACCGTGTTGAACAGGACGCAGCAATTGGAGCCGAGAGTGTACCGTGCACACAGAACAATCACACCATCGCATCGCGGAGCCGTGCCGCAAACGGCCAACAACCATCTCCAAAATGCTGGTCGCGCTGAATGTGAAACAGAAATTTCTGACACTATGCGGCATCACAGCTGTCGCCGTAGCCGCGTCATTAGTGATCGGACAAAGATTGATACCGCAGTCGATACTAACCGGTATCGTTTTGTACCTCATTTCCGGCGATCGACCCTCGACCGTGTACGCTAGCGTCGTGTCGCTGCCCCGGGACCTACGGTAAGGAAGCGAAGCCGAGGGGGAACCGATTGGCACTAGCATTAAGAAGATGAAGCATCCATCCCTTCCGACAGTATCTAGAAGGTCTACTGTTGCGTTAGACTGCTGCTTCTGCTTCTGCTGCACTTTGCCATACATACCGCTGATGATGATTTATGTCACCGTTGAAGCGTTCGCTGGTGATTGTTTCTAAGTAGCGATAACACGTACTAATGTGCCGCGGCAGTACCGGGGGATATTCGGGACGCAACTTTGATTCAATTCTCTCGCACTACCGTTGAACGTTGAAATTGCACGTCGCAGCGGTTTCCATGCCTAATGACATGCCGGTGGTGGTGGTGTTGGGGGCACGAGGGAAGACCGTTCGTACGTAATACTTTGCGGTCACGGTGCACGAGTGGAAGGGGAGGATCAATTTCTCCGGACTATCACTAACCTAGAATCCGTGGCCGTGGTAACACTCGTTAAATCATGCCAAATTACAGTTGGTCTCGGGTTATCGCATGCAACCAGGCAGCAGCATCAGGGAGGCAATGCTTATCTTTGGCCACGCATGAGCATCGTATGGCGGTTGCGAGGTGCATACCCTTCAATCAGGTTTTAATTCAACAGTTATCTTGGTGCGTAATTTTGACGCAGATCAAACATAGTTTGGCGATCATTTTGAGGCCGCAAGGGATTACTAGGCTATTACTTGTGATAATACGTTATGCAACAAACATTTTCCTTTTAGTTTGGTAAAAACTGGTAAATAGTATGATCAGTTTATTTATTGAATTATCTACGCTTTGGTGAATATTGTAGAGCAACATATA
>KI423220.1:7280-36313 GCA_000473375.1 Anopheles culicifacies | reverse complement strand
CAGATCATCTTCTTACGCTATCAAATGCAGTCACAGCCGAAATTCGATATCCAACCAACGGCAACCGAACGAGCTTACCGTATTTGCAATAATGTCATTAAAGTTTGATACCTTCCCGTACGGCATCGTGCCCGTGCCTTTTGCTGTGGTGCGGTTAGATAAAATTGGAAATCCGAGGAATCCCTGAAGAAGCTCTTAACACAGTACCGTCTCTCTCTCATGCTCTTTCGCCCTAAAGTCGCCCTTTCTGTAACGGATCGCTGTGGATGAGCGTTAAAGTGTCGTATTGCGAAGGTTTTGTGGGTGGAAGAGGTACAAAAAAAACAACCCCCAAAACAAAAAAGCAAAATACTAAACCTCCCAGTGGAAAGCCTTTGAACCGCGTGGTTCTTTCCATCCGGCGGGGGGTTAATTTAATTGGCTTTACAAAACTTTCATCCAAAACACAAATGGTGCCGTATCGATTGATGCTACCCGTCGCGATTGGTGCACAAACAAAATAATCTGCAATCGATACTGTGTGCCATGTCTGTGTAGGAGAAACAGGCAGAATGGGAAGGAAGAATTTGTTGCTTTTTTTTCTCAGCTTATGTCACACCCAACGTCTGTTTTCCCCAGCCGGTTCATTTGTTTTGCTTGAAGTTTGATACGTATAGCTCATAATTCGGCTGTTTGGCTTGTCGCGTCTGTCGTTGCCTGCCGCCGAACAGATCTGCAATAATTGCTGTCGGTACAGGGCGTTGGAAGGGTCCATTCGTTTCCAAGGGTGGCAACAAACTTTCACCGAACGAGCAGTTGCCCATTTTGTGCAAAACAAACGATAAGCATATGCTAGCCAGAAATATGACGCTTTTACTTTCATCCTCATTTGCGGATTCTTTCCGTTTTTTTTTTCTTTGTGATTCTCCGGCTCGTTGCCAGTCATTTTGCGGGAAAAGTTACAAATTTGCTTCGGTGAGCGCTGAAGGACTTTCGTCTTGTGCATAACTTTTGCATTAATTCACATTACGAGCTAATTCACTTTGGGAACCGGTTGAAAAGCTATTCGCATTCGTCTTGCGTTGTGTCAATGGTTATGCATGCAGCCGGTGGCAAGCTTTCCCGGCAAGGTTATCAGATCAATCTATGCGATCACGTTTTAGCGTACGGCAGCCGGTGAGGTGGGCTACAGTTACGCACAAAATAGGCTATACGCTTTCTGTAGCTCGTCATATTTGAATGATATTTTAAAACTGTTAAAAATGTGTAGCTTTCACAAGGAATTAACATAGCAATACGGGCTGGAAGTTTCTTTTTATCCATTCTCAGTACCAATTACCGCGATGTAATGAATTCACAGACACAAATAAGATAAGAAAGTTTGCATGAACTTGTACGAACGTGTGTTGAAATGTAGCAAAAAAAAACAGCTGTTTTCTGTTTTCCTTCGTTGTTTCTTGTTCTAATCGTTTGATAAGGTTTCCATAAACATGTGACGTGCGTATTTGCTTCCATGGTGATCTGAAGACACCACACGCCATATGGAAATGTCGCTCATGTTGAATTTTGAGGATGTTTTTTCTTCCTAACATCGACATAAGTTAAGAAGATTGCTAAAAATAGCTATGCAATGAGTTTTCAAATATTATGCAGCTTTTACCTCTTCGGTGCCCATTACATTCTGCCCTTGAAAATCTCTGCGCAATAACACAGTCCAAGATAGTCAGGGCAAAGGACGAACTTTCTTCTCCAACCAAGCAAAAGTATCCAAAAATAGGAGAAAAAAAAAAAAAGCCCTGAAGCGATCATTTGTCAGCACGGTCGCTAAAACCATTTGGGGCAAATTGAACCGGCGACGAACAGAAACAAATCAAAACGATTTCCTTCGGGCGCGTCATGCGCGATCGCGGTGGAATGTAATGAGTTGAACAAAAACCCCTTAACGATTCTTAGGAACATTAATTAGATTATTCAGTTCTCTGATCACCAATCGTCCTGAAGCAGTGTTTTTTTATCTTTACTGCCAGTGTAGCTAGGAAATGCTAGCAACAAATAACTCTACCATTTTATCATGACCATTTTATCAATATTTGAACATATTTCCAAAAATAACAACTCACCATCAAGTGATTCTTTTGTTTGTTTGTGCGAACTGGAAACATCGAGAAGTATGTCACCAAAAATTAAATGAACCTTTTATTTCTGTTCTAGTCTTTTTTTTCTTACTCCTCAATAAATCATTCGATACCGCAAAAGGTCAAACGCTGCAAACAGTTTTAACCGTGCAAAAAGTGTCCATTTTGGTGATGGACGTGTTTGAAGTTGTTTTTTTTTTTGCGTTTGTAAACTTTTTTTGTTGTTGTTGTCTGGCTCTTTCCTCACGTTTATCCTTGTAATCATTCCCTCATCAACAGTTCTACCAACTTCTGAGAATAACTGCGAACTGCGCAGAAAGAAACCACACCTAAAACCGATCCTGACAGGAGGTGTCCTAAATCAACAGATTTTCGAGACCATTATGCCGTGTCGTATCAAATACTCAGCAGGCAGCCAACCCACCACCGCATGTTACTTCTTCGTCTCCATCCCGTATTCTTCTCCATTACCGACAGTACCGGAACGTAAAACAATCTTCTTGATCGATGCGGAGTGTGGGCAACGGATTGTGCCGATCGACGGAGACCGTTCGAAGGATATGATGATTGAATTGTTTTCCTCTGCCAACCGATCCAAAATAGGATACGGTTCGATGGAAAACAGTATCGAATGGCACAAGCAACTGTTAAACTGATTGAGAAACGCAACAGAATGAAGCATATCTGTATATTTTGGCAGATCATTACAGCTTCAATAATTTAAGATGTTTGCATTTGGTGTTGTAATAAAGATAAGAGAGTATGCAACGCAATTTATCGTAGAATAAAAACAGGAAAGGAGAGAGCGAAATTGAGAGACAGAGAGAGATAGAAAGAGGGAGAATTTATGTAAACCGCTAACGGATAATTGAAATTTGAAAGAATTCATTTAAAATTTAACTTATATCAATAAGTTTAGGAGCGGTTCGGTGGCCGAGGAGATTGAGGCGCCGGTCTTCGAACGGTCAGGACCGAGGTTCGAATCCCACTCGGGCCGTTCCCCCGTACGCAGGACTGACTATCCTGTTGCGGGTACATTCAAGTCACGGAAGCCAGAAATGGCAGGCCAAGACCTCTCGAGGTTGTAGAGCCAGAGAAGAAGAAGAAGAGTAAAGGACTTTTGTACTAAGACATTTTAGGTTGCAAAACTCAGGATGGAAAGAAATTTAAGTGAAAGGCCGGCTATCTCGAAAAAAGGTTCAGGCAACTCAGACAAATTAAAGGGCAGAAAAAAACACTTGAAATATTTTTTCAATTTCATGGTTTAACTAGATTTGAAGAGAGAACTTTTTTCTTCGTTAAAAAAGATTGACTCTAACAATGGTCTATCCATGCTCACCTGTACGTACTACACGTCCGGAAGGTATCTTAGTTTGGGGCATATTTTCCGATATCTTAAGTAGTTTCCAGCATGTCACGCACGTTATCCACCCCACGCAACAATTGAAGATTTCGATTAGGCAATCGTTTTTATGTATTGCGCCCCCTAACAGGAACATACGTCGATGTGAAGGTGTTTTTGACAAATATCCAACCTGCCGGAACATGTCAGAAGTCTCGAGGGTTTGCGGTGGTGAATAATAGCCTATCGAAAAGAAAGCGGAGGGTGAAAAAGCAACCTGCTTCACGTTTAAAACGATACGACACTGCCACAAGCACACTACCGACCATGCTCGACACCTCGAACACGTGCCCGAAACGCACGGAACGAAACCGCAGCGCGATTAGTTGACGAGCTGCCAAACGATTCCCGGGCAATACGCAAGGCGCGAGACAAATGCGGTGACATTTATGGCTATTCTCGTTGTTGCGACCGCCTATGCTGCAGTACTACCGAACAGCACTAACTTCTACTACCACACAATTTATGTCAACAACAATGGGATACCATTTTTCACCGAAATATCGCTTCGAAATATCAATTTAATAGGTAGTACATCTGTCACAGGCGCAGAATGGTGGTGTTTGAATGTGGCGAGTGGTTCACTTTCTAAGTGCTTCCGTGGTGTCACAAGGCCCCCCTCCTTTAGACGATCGGTTCGGAAATGTATGATGTTTTGTTGGCACCAAACGAATCAGCATTGAGTGCCACACAACTGCCAATACCGGTTGGAGAATACTTTCAATAATAGTGGATAGGTCGCCGACAGTAGGAACATAGACATTCCCTAATCCGGAGGCAATTTTGAATTCTGGCCAGGAGGTAAACACAAATCAATGTTTTGGGAAATCGTTATGTGCACGATATTGGGAATATTTTTAATTTGATTTCAAATTTCCAACTGCCATAAAATTGACAATTAGAAGAACATCCATTTAAGTGCATCTGTCAGTGTAGTCACCGCCACCTTGAACTACTTTTCCAACAAAAAATGAATAGAGCATCTCAAAATAGCCTAAGATATGTATCGAAGAACTAATTAATATTACCCCCATCGTTTACCCGTTTATGATTAAAGCTTACTAAGAATTGAGAAAAAATAAACGGTACGCTATAGGCTTTTCCAACAACAAAACACCCCCCGTTTCGTGTGCAACAGTGTGCAAGAACCGAATGGTTAAGATGAGAGAAGAAAAAAAAACACACACACCTTTCGCTTCCACTTTAAGTGGTTCGAGCGACTTCATCATAGCTGGCGGGGAAAAAGTCGTAAACATCTGCTACTTTAGACGGTTTTAAACAGTTTAAATTTATTGGTGGCGGTTCCTTTACGGCGGTTCGCTCGATTTTCCCCCAGAGACCCGAAACTTGATGATGCGGTACAGTCATTTTTCGGTTTCGAATGAGAGATTTTTTTTTTGCTTTTTGTTATGCTTCATGTTTTGCCTCTTCACCTTTCAAAAACGGCACGCAAGAAGCTGGAACACTGGAAATATATGACCCAAACTCACGCCTGAACGGTGTGTTATTTTCTTGGGAAAAACCCACCAGGCGGGAAAATTATTGCTGGAACTGTAAATTCATAAAACGATTTTGGGGCCGGTTTATTTGTTTATAATTTTTACAACACCAAAATGGGCAGATTGCAGTAATTTCGGGATCAGTGCGATGTTTTGAAACGCTGTTAAAATGTGTGCGTACAACGAAGTTACAACAACGGCTAACGCTAATTTACTGCCGATGTAAATGGGTAAAGAAACAGGAAGGATTAATTCGCTTACGCCATAGAGGATTAAGTACGGATGTGGAGAAAAAAAATGAACGGGAATATAAAAGTTAATATTTACAAAACAAGCCATTACTTTTCGAGGAATAATCTTGGCATGTTTAACCGTGTGATGATGAGTGTTACATGACGTTTGTATGCATTACCTTTAGTTCTAAAAACTCTATCAAAATATCTACTTTTTTTCAAACTCCCTCGATTTTTTATAAAAGCTATGCTAACAGTTGTCGAATGATAAATTTATTTTTATTGAAATATCTCTTTTATTAGTTTCTCTATTGTTATGTAAATGGCTAGTCATTCCAATTCCCATACATTACATTACATTTTGGCTTTTTCATCATGTTTGTGTGTTACGCATGCAAATGCTTGAGGCACTTCGCGTTGCCAGACAGATTTGATGGACAGTCGTTTGTGATACGTTTCCCATCGATGCACATTTTGGTAGTAAAAGTGCGAAAATGTTATGTTTGTACCAGAGAATTGGTCAATAAAGATGTATGTTATCGTTCCTGTTCAATAATGGATTAAATATTTCATGCCAGGATTTTTGGGACTTTTTCTTAATTTTTATTCCAAAGGATGAAATGAAATTTTGTGAAATGGCGAAGTAATTGGAAAATATTGCTTTATTTTATAGAAAACAGAAATTAAAGTAATTGCAACTTTGCATAAAAGTATAAAACACATACACCGCAAACCTATCTAGAGGCATATTCATAATTCAGTAGAATTCCATTTCCTTTACATAATAGAATATATAATTAAGGTTAAATCACACATTGCCGCACAACTTTCATACCTTCGAGTGAAAAATCTAACGTCGTCAAACAGATAGCTCATTAAAATACTGTAAATTGTTCGACGCGTTCCATCGTAAGATGTGATAATTTGTTAACCAACTAGCAATGTCTAACCGCAGCTTGAGCACACACCGGGGCAGGCATCGAAACCCTAGCCGAAGACCACTCGAGACACAGGCGGGCAAGGAAAATAAATTCAAAAGCTACCCATCAGTTGACGCGCTGCTGATGGTACGCCTTCCACAACCACAGCAACAACTCACTCCCATTCCGAATGCCATGACCCACGGCAGTCATTAATAGGCTCGCACCAGTGATGTTTACATTTCTGCCGGCAAGCGTGAAGAAGCACGGCGAAAGGAGCATTTTTCACCCACCGTAGGATGACCTTTTTCTCAGCTGAAGAAAATAACTTTCCACGGTACTGATCTTTCCAGCGATCTGCATACGATCCGTACGTGAGGGAAGATTCTACGGTGCTGGTTCGGACTACCCATTTATTTACCAGCGACCGACAGCAGTGCTAAGTGCTATACTTAATTAAATACTTCTTGAATGCCATGTTTACGTAAGCCGGTATTCAACGGATCGACAACGATGATGCTGGTGGCTTCCGCTACCGAGAAATGTCTCTGTTTACCGACTGCCGGAAACGAAGAAACCACTCTTAAACAGTGTACGGCAGTTCGATAATTGTACGATTTATGGTGTGGTATTTCAACGGTGCATTCGCGGCACGTGCCACTAATGGCACGATGGTTTGCAGTGACCATTGAGAAGGTTCGTATGTTCATAACTTTTCGACATGTTTGCACCTCATTGTGAAATAAACACGAAATGAAGCAATCAGTTTTTTTTAAATCCAAACTCCAAGGATGACTCAGATTTGAGTAATTATGAATGAGCTGGTTAAGAATACTTAGGATTTTTTTAATCTAAGAACGAATGAAATGAAAATATTATGCTTCTTCTTGATAGTCTTCCTGAAGTTATGTTAAATGTCTGGAGCTTATTTTTGGCTCCCAAGATGGTCGACGTTAGTAACAATAGGTTTGGTTGTGACATTCTATTGAAAATCGATGTCTGGTTGCCCTTTTTTGGTCCCAATTTAAAATCCACCAGGAGCTGAATTCGTTACTGGATTCTGGCATCAAAACCAAAAGACGCTAGGCGACATTCTGGCCTGGGAACTAAATTGCACAAAAGCGATATTTCCAACAACTAGACCAAGTGGATTTGGATTTACAGATTAAATGAAACGATTAAAACATATCGAGTAAAAGGCAGATTTGTTACCAGAGCTATCGAGCAACATTCTAAACAGTCCGAAAACATTTCTGTAAGTTTAAAAAAGTTCCTCCAAAAAACCCTTCGCTCCTGTTACTTACTCCTGATAAAGAATTTACATAGAACACATTTGTTAAACAGACACAGAACCTAGTAACAAAATACTCAGTCTAAGGTATACATGAACTTGACATAAAGGATTTACTACATGCGATCCAGCCTTGAAATCCAAAGTGAAGTTCATAATACTCAGAATATTTGTTATATATTAGCAATACAATCCTGGTTTTAAAAGAATTCATCTTATTTTACGATCTAGCCACAATTAATAACTTAAATCAGCAACATCGACTGAAGACAATAACAGACCGCATACATCTTTTAGACGAATGATCGTTGTTGAGGTCAAGATAGTGATAAAATGATCTATTTCGACTGCTTGCTACAAAACATGCTTCACACACAAGAACAGAGTGCTTGGTGCGTCATTAGCAAGCAATAGGTTTAAAATTGTCCACGTAACACAACGCCATATGTTGAAAATAGCTTATGGGAAGCGAACTACATTCAACATACTGAATCTTTGCTTGCTCAACAGCTTGCTCATACTTTGTGTGGTTGAGATGTTCAGAAAATCAATCTAACAAACCGATGGTGAGATGAATGCCTCAATCTGAGTTGCCATTCTTTTACGGCTTCCGTTACGTACTGGTGGCATGGGCTTGGACCAGACTGGGAGTGGAAAATCATTCCCAAACCAAACTATGGCTGACCACCATCAGGTGAACTTTCCATTGCACGGAACATTTATGTCAACATTCAACCGTACCAGTAGAAGACGCTGACGTACGGACGACTTTTTGATTGACCCCGTCCTGACCTAGCCCATGCACAACTGCACTTCCTACTTTTCACTAAAAATATACACACACAGCCACACCAGCCCACATTCCCAACTAGCTCACACAATGTGGGTGAAACTTTGACATCGAACTTGTGCAACCGGACACCACAGATTGAGCCGACCAATGCCGGGCAACAGAAACAAATCCGAGTCCGGTATGTTCTTTTGCACCCGATCGCGCCACACCACCGAACGGTTCGACGAGAGTCACCAATGCCAACCGGATCGGAACGTGAAAGTCAACTTATCACCGGGCAAGATTTATGTTCCACCTACAAATACGTCCCGTTTTTGCCACCAACATTCCGACCCTGCCTTCGTTGGCTTTCGACAAAAATCCCGACGAACTATCTTTCGAGCGTAAGAGGCATGACAGCGATAAAACGAAACGGGGGAAAAAAGTGCTCACAGTACACGGACCAGTAGTTGCCCGCAGAATATTGTCGACTGTAAATCACGAGCTCGAAATTGAACGGCAAAGACGGATGGGTAAGCTGCTTTCGCGGTCCGAGGACATTTCGCTGCATGCCTGGCACTGGTACAAAGTACGCAAGAGCGTAGTGTGGGAATCGGTCCCGCGGACACTGGATAAACGAATGATGCATTTGATCCATTTAGATCGGTTCACATTCTCCAATTTATTGAGCAATATGTTGCAGCAGCAGGTTCCTTTAGGAATCAGCTACATAATCGTTCGTTCAATTTGTCCTTTCGTTGTACAATAAATCAATTAGAATTTAAATAAAACACGTTGTAAAATTGTTAATTTTTGTTTCACACATCAATGCAAATGTAGCAAGGAAACAGTTGTGCTAAATTATGTTAACACCCTACTACTATTACATCTATTTCCTTACTACAAATATGTAGCACCCCAATGGGGGTGGGAAAAGTTGTGCTAACAGCATGCCCTTACCATGGACAAGACAAACATGTATCATTACCATGGTTCCCAGTAACCAGCACAGGAACATATGTTTACCGTGAAAGATTACTTTCGGCCATAAACATTACGTTGACACTATAAATAAAGTGCTCCGAGTCGTTCCGTCCATCCATCCCGCGATTCCGCTAACGTTTCGTTCATGAATAATTCCATTACGCGCGTTAATATTTCCCGCCTGGCCATCAAAACGGTACTGGTAGCTGCCAGAGCAATTACATTCCATCACCTTCGACTCCCTGGAGGGTGATACGCGCCGTTTCTTTGATTCAACTTTCCCATTACCGGCGTACCAATGAAAAGAGGTACCATTTTCGGCAAAAGATGTATGTATGCAACGAAAAACAAGGTCAAGGTAACAATCGTGCGGAGTGTGCTTTCTGCACAAATAATTTATGTATAAAATATTGTATCCCATCTCCTCCTCTGCTGCCTGTATCGATCTCCAAGCCATTCTACTGGTGCTCTCGAACCGATCTTGAACTATGTCCAGATAAATGTAATGTCTACGAGTACAGACGCGCTCGTTGATGTCAACAGTGTTTCAATCGTCAAGGACCTTAGGATGTTCGATAACTGTTTACCATTCATTTTTCATACAGATTCGGAGGTCGCGCGGTCTCAACACTCGGGTAGCTCGTGATTGGGTGCTGTTATGTTTGTGGATACATTACTGCACCCTGGTCAGACCTTTATTGGAGTTTAAGATCCATGTTTGGATAGCCTAAAGGCAGACAAATAAAATAAATAAATTATATTTGACGGACGGACGGACGGACGGATTTGTTCCTTGAGGACTCCTTGTGTAACAGCCGATGCTGTCACCGAATGATGTCCCCATAAGCCACGATTGGGCGGTCGACCAAGCAACACGGCGCGAGAGGTAGCGCCCTCTCGCCAGAGTAATACAATATAATGTGATAATAAACATAAATGTGCATTAAATCATTATCGTGCGTGTCCCTCTTGGACATACCATATTGAATAATAAATAATATAAAAAATGATTCTGTTTCAGTTTTCTTTGTACTAACGTTGCGTACTACTTCTAACACTAACCACTATGGATCATTTCTCGGAGTATCCTCTAAGCTTTATTGTTAATATATATTGCCCCTTACGCAGCAAATGTTCGTATCTAACATGTCCGATAACTAATTTTGCCACGCACAGTTACTCTTCAGGAAGTTGAATAAAAAACCAAGCCGATCGACTAATCTGCACTGCCGTCAAGCGTTGCACAACTGGTACAAAAATGTTCTTGATTAAAGATTTCACTTCGCCAGTGATTGGCACATCTGAAGGAAATTTTACGCCTTGCGCTATAATCTACAGTAAAAGCAGAACTGTTTAAGCTCATCGCTTAAGATTGTGGTAACATTTCATTTAAGGTCGATCATCCCTACCTGTTGCATGATAAGCACATTTCTGTTATTCGTGAACGGCAATACTCCATACAGTAGCGAGTATAGGACAACACCGGATGCCCAAATGTCTGCCGGTATGGGATCGTATGGTTGGAATTGCAGTATCTCCGGGCTGGCATATGCATGGCTACCGCAGAACGTTTGCGACATGTGCGGTTCGACAAGGCCGGAAAGATCATTGCCCTCGTACAAACGGCACGCGAATCCGAAATCGATCAACTTTATCTGATCGTTTCGATCGAGCACAATATTTTCCAGCTTGATATCCCGATGCGCGAAACCGCACGAGTGGATGTACTGGATGCCTTCGAGCAGCTCTCGGTAGTACCGTCGCACTCTCGCTTCTGCCAGCTTGTTCCTGCGTATCAAATGCAGCAGCGATCCTTTTTCCGCATATTCCATTACAATATAAATTCTGCAACACGCGCACCAACATGCAATCAAACGAAGAAAACAGAGGTTTAGGGATGTTTTGTTTAAAAAATGGTCTAACATTGGTTGAGCACAATGTGCAACCCAATAAGTACCTCATGTTAGTTTCTATAATTTCATGAAAATGGATTATATTTTTGTGTTTTAGTGTACGGGTGACCTCCAGTTCGCGTGGCACACATTTCTGTAGGAATGATGCGGCAGCATTTGCTTTGGACATAATTTTTATAGCCACCGTTGCGTTTATCTTAGGCCAGTACGCTTTCTGCAAAGAACAAATAGGGTGATGTGTTTTTATTTTATATTAAACTTCCAGAGAGCGTAAGTATGTCCGCCAATACCTTCACGTATGCGTAGGCTCCCTCACCAATTATTTCTTCCACAATGAAGCCAGACCTTGCAAGGGTACTTGTCGTATCAGACGTACGGTGTTTACCTTCCTGCAGTGCCTGATTCAGGCGTGTATGCGCTTCTACCATCTTACCAATTGTTACTTAAAATTTGTCACAACTTGAAGAAACAAATTCGGATAGATATCAGTATATTAGGTTCACTCTTTTTACTGTGCCAGCGACTTAAGGCAGCAATTTGGATACCCCTACCTTCCAAGCCAAACTAAAGAATGAAACTAAAAACCACGACAACAGATGATCAAGGATAGCGGGGGTTTTTAACGAAAAATGTAACCCACGGGCTCCTTTGATTGTGTGCGCGATGCGAATGGCTCCTTTCGAGTGGCATTGTTTGTACTGCTCGTGCTTAATTTACGCAACTTTTGCTGAGCCTTTTGATGGAAAGAGGACGTTGGACATTCCATTGGACATTTTTTTCGGGATCATCAATTTTCAACGGTAAATTTATGCGATATTTAAACATATTTTTGTAGTCATCATAGTAAAAAAAAGTTTTTACTATTCTCTATATTGAAACAGGAACAAATTTGTATTCATTTCTTTTATTATTCTTATCATTTTCGAATAATCCTCATGGTCACACCAGACGAGAGATAATGGTTCACAGTTAGGAACTAAAATGGGAACCACCGCGTGTACCATGGTGCTACTGTTGCTGCTGCTGTCTGTGCTAAGCTGTTGCTCCCAGCGTTCGTTTTGACTTTACCAACCATGCTCGTGTAAATGATACGTGTATAATGTATATAATATATTCAAAAAGGGATATCGTTTCTTGCACCCAAAATCTTGCAATCTCTTACCTCTCTTGGTTCATTGCGAATAGTAGGAGGTATGCATAGGTTGTGCAGTGTAGCATATTGGATAACCATGGGTGGTGTTACGAGTGTTTGTTTAAAGCATTGATGTAGTGCCGCTGTCTGTATGGGAATATTTGCTCAAGCGACCGTTTATAAGAAGCAAATTTTTAGGGGCTCTTGCACTGCACTGGGTACCTTTCTCCGTTTTGGTTAGTGTACTAGGACGCATATAACGAAACTTCTTACAAACGTACTCCTATACCAACTATTGCTAGTAACAGTTTGTGGCATACAGAGGGACCCAAAAATACTTAAGTAAAACTGCATCACAATATTACTAACGTTTACCTTTATGGGTGTAGAATTCCTTTTTTAAAAACCCTCGAAATGATTTTATGGCATTTGCGTGTGCATGCGGTCCTTCCGAATTGTGGAAATTGTTCGAAGACAAGAACATAATTATTAACCGAATTACCGAGTGTTTCAACGTTTTACATTCTGGTGGCTCGTGTTTCTAGTTTATGCGACGCTTTCAAATCGATAAGCAGCAAGCTAGCGCGTGTACCGTGTAGAATAAATAGGTTCCTATCTAATATGTACATATGTACTTCACATTAGTTTCTGCAATACAGTACTAAAGCGATGCTAATTAAAACCGCATCAAGCGATCGACGAAGCGTAAATAACAATACGAACGTATGCAAACTGATGCTCGTCGTCCAACATACACATATAATACACATGGCTATCGTCTCTCTCTTCACGTGCCTCAAACAAATGTGAATGTAGATGACGGAGACCTGGGTTGATTGCTAAACAAAATCACTGGCTTAATTAACCTAGTGGGGATGAGCGTTTGTTTTCTGTTGTTTCTGTTTCTATCCCTGCAGCTACTGCTGACTAGCTCTAGCGGTTCCTACATCCCGCTCACCATATGCTTATTCGCTGGATCTTGATAATTCCACTCTTGTAATATTGTGGTATACTGATCATGTGATTAGTGTGCCGACCTCGGGAAGGCTGCCGAAGAATGTTCACAATTTTACCTGCAAAGTAAAGCACTTTTTAGAAACCGGTGAAAATACACTGGACGCTACTGAAACACTTACCAAGAACATTCAGCGTGTGAAAGTGTTTGTGCTTAAAGTGTATAATTTGTCGCAGGTTAGTGTTAGCGGTCCAACGTTTCGCTATTTCACTAGAACAAATTTCCACAGTTTCTGGCATGTCCGAGAAAGGATGAAGCTGCAAACGGTTGAATGCGTTAGTGAGCATCAAAGGCAAACCATATACTATAGCACGTTACGTACCGGATAATACTGTATATCCAGCAGTTCATCATCACAGCTAGATTTGATGGCGTCAATCAATTTCTTGTAGTTGCAGTCGCGCTTTGACATGTACAGCAGATACTGCGGTATGGTCATCTTGGACGTGTCGATCTCGTACTGGTCGTAAAAGTACTGCCGAAGCACTTCCTGGTTCGGTGTAAGGCCAAAACATGTCTACAAGATAAAATGTGAGATCGTTAAACAAATGTACTACACCACGAATCATTTTTACATTCCCTTACCAACGACTCCATTATTGTCACTAAGCTGCAGTTAAATGTGTACACCGTTACACTCTGCTCATCCTGCTGCACATAAAAAATAAATAAATAAATTAACAAAACTAATATAAACCATAAAACTATTCCGCTCACCTGTTTAGCATGAACATACGGAACTTGTTGATCAAACCAGCCAATGTTTGCCTTAGCTTCTTCGTACAGTTCCGGTACGTTCGGGTTGTTCTTGCTTTGATAACGATGAGTTTGCGCCAATCCTCCGGTGGCTGGCATTTCCTTTAGCGTATTTATTTTATGTAACGTCTCATATACTATCTGTTCCGCACGCATATCCAACAATTTATCTGCTACCGTTCGGTCATCTTTTGGTAGTTCTCTGTCTGATCGCGGGAAGAAGTCGTGCGTTTCTACATGGTCTGCACTCCCTCGCACATAAGATCGTAAGGTGCCATTTGACAACGATCGTCCCTTGGCTTCCTGTTTTGACGCACTACAAACGTTGCAGAACCGTTGTCTAGTAGGATCTCGCTTCGTACGCATCAGGAACTCTTGTTCTGCACAGTCCAAACAGTGTCTTTCATCATCGCCAGATGTCTCCAAACCCTTCGATCGTTTGCTAGCACCAAAGTCTGCAGAATTGTAGTAAAAGGAAGAGCTCTGATGGTAATGGTGCGACGCGTCAACTGAAGCAGACTCGTCCGGTTGTGAGGAAAGCTCTAGCCGAAGGTTCTTTGAGCTGGATAAACCTTCGCGTTCGGTCGGAGTGGATCGTTCCATCACAATGGGAATATTTTTTGGAATGGCACCCGTTTTTTGAGCTTCTAGTCGGTTTACAACAGGTTCGAGACTGTTGTTGCGTTCCGTGGCATCAACATGCTGCTCTCGCCGATCGAGTAGAACTTTAGATTCATCTACCGGCGATGCCAACGAGGGTGCTGGAGCTGACGATGGCGATCGTGCGTCTTTTGATTCCGGTACACGATGTAAACCCGTTTCGTTTCCTTTCTGTGATGATTCGTTTTCCATCGGAGCTGGTCCCACATCTTGGTGTATCGAATGGGATACGGTAGGGGACCGTGCATCGATTGGCGACGTACGCGATCCATTCCCAACGTTCTCCGGTGCGTGTTGTCCTTCCGTTGGCCTTGGAACGCCGCTAAACTTATCATTGTCCAAACCGAGCATGAAATCCGACTGCCTATTAAAGTTTTCCATCTCCGAGCTGGGTTCCGGATCAAAGTCCATCTCAAGAAAATCCGTCTCGTCGTCTGGCGGTAAATCTCCCTGCAGGTCTAACAACTGCCCGGCAGCACCATCCGGTTCTCCACCACGATACGCATAGATGCAGTCATCCGACGTGGATGCATTATCATCGTCGGAGTAAACGTTATTCGGAAGTAGAATGATTTCTTCGATCAGACCATTCTCACTCACGTATGATAGATTGCCGATTGAGTTGTTCTCGGAAAAATCACCTTCATCGGGTGGACAAGAGTCGTCGTTAACGCTAAACTTGGAGGCCTCCGCATCTACTCGACCAGTTTCATTATCTGGAAGTTCGCCCGTGCCATTAGGCGCAGTGTCTATAATGGGTTGAACGTAACCATTGCTCTCCTGCACACTGGACAAAGAAGTTCGTAGATGGTCCGTGCCAGTTCCGTTTATGGTCGTATTAAAGCTCGTAACGTTGTTAGTGCCCGTAATGAAAAAGTCTACGGATGATTGCAGACTCGGATGCAATCGTTCGGATGGAATGTCACTGCCAGCAGAGACGGATGAGGATGATTGGTTGAAAATGGACGAGATGTGACGAGAAGATCCTGGAAGTTGAGAAAACATGAAACGAACATATTTTTAGTATGTTTACCAATGCTTTGCGCACCATAACGATATGTGAATGCATTAACTAAATTCCTTCCATCAAAATTAAGCTCTAAACATGGATTAGCATTTCTTACCATTTTCCGCAAGAATTTTATCTTTCACCGGCGATTCGTTAGACGGTACGCCATTCTGCTGGGACAACGTCGAGGGCGAGCTGTCGTCCTGCACCGTGCCAGACACTCGATCATGCACCGGAGGCATAAGGTTTTCCTGTTCTATTAGGTTGTTATTGTTGAACTGATTCTGGTACTTTGCAGCAGATACTGCCTTGGCGATGCAGTCCGTCCCAATGACCACGGTAAGGCCACCGCCACCACTAACGCCCCGGCCACCGTTGCTGTAACAGCACTCCTTGTTCTTATTGCTATCCATCGCCAGATGAGACAGCAGTTGCGACCGCCGGTGACCCTTGGCCCAGTCCCCGGGCTGTCGGGACGGAGCGAGTCACTTTACGATAACAAAGAGCGCTATTTACGATCGTGAATACACCACCGAATCATCTGCGTGCCACCGTCTACGGTACACGTTCGATCCGCTTGTTTCCAACAGTACGGTATGATGTAATATTGTTTATTTTAGAAAACATAAACTACGCGTTTGTCCCTCACACGGCTTCCTACTGCTGCACTGCACAGGAGGCAACCACCACAGCACGGATGTGGTGCGTGCAACGTAGAAAATTCGCTCTTATTTGATTCCAATTTACGGATGTTTCCACTCACGACAATTGCTTCTTCCGGCCGTGTACGTTACACCGGTTGACGAAAGCAACAGTAAGTTAGCCATTCACTCCACAATCCCAATGCAAACAGAATCAGAGAGTGCTGCTCCTCGGATGGTGCGCTTACATGCACCTGTGCACTGTGTTTTTCTGTACGACTGTCGTCATCCGGATTTACGCCGTTTTTCGTACCGACTGCCAAATGACGCAGGCTCAAAAAGTAGCAAAAGAAACGGGGTATATCTTCGGAAGCTTCACAAGAAATGCAATTTGCTGATCACCGTGCGCCGCAAGCGAAAATGTTTGCGACGAAATGTATTGTTGTTCTTTCTCTTTCCGATCGTATTTTTTCTTTGTTTTGTTCGTAACGTCATTCTGACAGTGTGTTTTCGCCGTGTGCTCTTTTGCGACTCCAGCGCTCTCTTTAGGGAGATTTTATGCCGGATTTGTGATGGATTTGATGAAAAGCGGTTAAACATTTCTCAGTATGCTATGGTTTTGCAAAATAATTGGTACAAGTGCCCGTTCCAAAATGTCTCAAACTCACCAGAAGAACTTAGCCCTTTACATACTGTGCATTTTGCTGGTAGTTTTCGCTGTGTTTCAGGTTTATGTGAGTGAAAACTCAGAGCATTTGAGAAGATCGATCGAAGCCATCGAAGAACGGGTAAGCAATGGCAATGTTTCCCTTACCAATTGATTTCTCCTATTCTTTCTTGCCATATTGCCAATACAGCCTGAACAGATAAACGATGTGGGACTGCACAAGGAAGTCCATTCAAATATGCAACGTTTGAAAGAAATTGAATTGCTGCATGAAAGAATACTGCTCCTGGAACAGCTGAACTTTGATAAACTTGGACCGACTGATTATGCTGCTCGTGTTTTTGGTGGAGAGGTTGTGTCGGCAGTTTCAACATCGAGACACGAAAGCTCAATGCTTAGTAGAATGCGAAACATGATATCATCCATGTACGACAACTTTCACCAGATGCAGTGCATAATACAGGATTGCGGTACTTGTTATGCTTTGGAAGGGAGCTCAGGAACGATAGTGCTGAAGCTGGCAATGAACATATACTTAGATGCTATAACTATTGAACACATCCCGAAATCAGCATTACCGACTAAAACAGAAGTTTACAGTGCCATGAAAGAATTTTCAGTTTGGGTACGTCGTACATCGATTATAAATAATCTGGGCATACTATTTTTGTTTTCTATTCTCAGGGCACAAACAATTCAAGCAAAACGGGAAAGCAAATCTATCTCGGCACATTCAACTTTGATTATGAGAACACTTTTTTGGAAACGTTTGGATTGCTTCATTCAAATCACGACATGGACAGCATTCGTTTCGTACGAATTGACATTCATTCGAACCACGGTGAAAAATTTACTTGCATCTACCGGTAAAGCAACATTTTGAAACACCATTCAGTTATAAAATACTTTAAACACTGGAATATTTACAGGATTCGTATTCACGGAACGCCAGAATAAAAACAAACCGCTGAGTGAAGAAAAGACCGTTAGGTTCATACTAGGAAGGAAGACATCCGTACAAAATCTCATCCTGGAAGTTGACTTTAGTTAGTACATTTTATCAGTTTTTTTGTGTAATTTCACGCAGTGTAAATATTCATTATATTTTTGAGGTTACAAGTTGATTCTTCAGACATTACTGAATAAATATCATTTTACCATATTTTACTACAAGTGATGCTACGATTTTGTTCTCCAACAATTTGCAATGCTGTGCAAAGTATTCAATAAACGATCCGAGTTGTTTTTACCATAGTTTTCGAATCATATTTCTTGCAGCTCGATTGAAACAGATAAATTGCCTCTGCTCTTCCAGAAATAGTGGTTGGAATATGACCAAATGACGTCCCACATTGACAAAATCAAACAGTCTTTCGTTAAAAAATGTGAATTTTGACACTTTCGTTCAAAGTACGTGTTTGACGTTTACCTTCGTTGAATATGGATGTTTTGTAGCAGAATGTATTTATAAAAAAAATAGGTACAATAAAGACGCGACGAGAATTTCTGTGCCAAGTGTTTAGTGAGAATGTGATGTTTTTGTGGTTAATTTTCGGGCATTTCAGATAGGCTAATAGTTGGCGATCGTTAGAAAGCTCACCGTGGTGCGTTTTATGGAAGTTCGGAAATCCCGCCCGCGTCGTAAACGCCTTTGAGGTGGCTGTGTTATTGTTCCCGTACCAAGCATCTTCACGCGAAAATCGTCTGTTGCTCAATTGATTTTTGTATCGTTGTGTTATTTTTATGTGATTCTGTGATTCGGGTGCACACTCAAAAGATTGATAAATCGTGTGACAGTGGCTGCATTCGCGTGCGTTAATACGTGTGCATGATTCATCACAGTTTGTTGGAAAATTCGGAAAAGCGCATCCGCGGCAACGTCGACGACAACAACAACGGAGAGAACTATGGTGAACACAATGGAAAGCTCGTACGCAACGATGTCAAACATTTCGCAGCATACAGAAAACTTCCCACTGCCAGGTAGGTTGCGACCTCGATAGACACCTAACACTAGACCGGAGGGGACGGGGTCCCTTTTTGTACCGGGGCACCCTTTTTCTTTTTTTTTTCTATTCGCTTTTGTTTGCTACTCAGCCACCGGTACGGTGGCATTAGTTGGTGTCTGTTATTATGCCCCGTAAGGGTTGTGCAGAAACCCGCCGATGCCGCCATGGGCCGTACAATGCCCCGTAATTAACGTGAGCGTAATTGCCTGCCGGACGCCTATGCGATGGGGCTTAACGCGGGTCAGCTTGCTTACCTTGCGACCGACATTGCAAAGTATGTCTGTTACGTAGCCAGCAGCCGTTTCACTTTTTTCGCTAACCATTCCATTCAGACGGCTGCGGGGTGCAAACAAATGTCCACAGCCTCGGGAGAATTTAATTTAAACTAGAAAACATCGCCCTAATGTTCCGCAATGAGAATACTCTATGCTTCGCTACCATGCCGTTACCATGACTACCACGAGATTTACCTTTGACACATGAGAACATCCGTAAATATTGAAAAGATACGCCTGGAGAGCGGCTTTGTTAGTAAAAATATTATTGCCTACGCGACTGTTTCTTGCGTCAACAATCAATAAATGTGTACCATTAATTATTCGAAACAGTAATGGTACACCTGTTTTCGATCCGTCGACATATCATCCGGCAAACCGCTTTCCTTGGGGGCTAAAGTTCGCCTTCACCTTCATCTGTCTTAATGGCCCCGAATGTTTATGTTTGCTTGCGCAATGTTTTCTTTAAATTTTCCGGTAACTCGCGCAAGCATCTACACACAAAAACACATGCGTAAATGCGGCACGTTATTCTCCTGCAACGGTGTCCGGCACACTGGATTATGGGGTGCGCACGTCCGATGGATTACCGAAAATAGAAGCAAATTCAACCAATTGGATTCGATACTTTCCGTCGAACTGGCACTTGAACGAGCGGTTAACGGCAGTCGTCGGAAGCTTTTTCAAGTGCCCTTCCGCTTCCTGCCCTTGCTGGGTGGAAGAAAATGGGCCAACACACAAATGTGTGGTGCTACACCCTGGACAATTGAAAAGAACGGCTTGGCTGTCCCCAGTCTGGATGGACGAGGAGAGAAATGCTAATCACCGGAATCGGAGGTGTAATCGGCGCGGAGACATCTTCCCCTTTCCTTACAGATTCTCCTAGGGCAAGGGTAAGAAAGCTGTATCATGCCGCTAAACCGTGCTTGCAGCGGAAAGAGTTCGTTTAGAGTGAAATTGACCGTCGAGCATTGTGCCGGTTACGTTATCCGTGGCTTAGATTGGGCGGGATTGCTGTTCTAATTTTACATCAACGACTGGTGTATGTGTGTGTGTGCATAGTGAATGGTCCGCATTGGATTAGGCAAGACGCAATTGTAAAGCATTGTTGCATCGATATTTGCACCAGCAACTGCACTTTCTGCCCTTAAATAGTAATAGCTAATTTTTGTATTTTCCTCAACATTTTAGAGCTTACTCCAGAGCAGCAGAAACTATTGATAGAGCTGCGAAGGAAGAAACAGGAGATTTTACTCGAGATACAGGTGAGTGTAGGCTGTAAGAATATGTTTTTCTTTTAGGTTTGATTTAAGCACTGGCGTCATTGTTGATGTTGTGAATACACAAATGGGAAGTGTGTACAAATTATTTACAAAATTGAACTCAGATGTATTAAAAATACCACAAACGGCCCCACAGATGAGCTGGTAAATTAAACAGAGTGAAAAACATTTCAACACTGACTGTATGTGTTAAAGGTGTCAAGACGCCAAAAATGACGTCACTAATGTAACATATCCAGACGAAGAACCAACGTGATGGAAGTAGCGAACCGGTTTTCATGGTGTTCCGATAATTATATGCACGTTTAATAAGGACACACATTCGCACACAAATGTATGCCGTAATAGCAGTGTAATATGCATATGAATGTAAGACACAAATCACTGGTAAACCATGAGAGCAACCGATTAGGATTTCTTGGAAGATCCCCACACCGTGACGTCGTTGAGTCATCGGACGAACGCGCCGTGATGTTTACTGTTTTTTTTTTCATTGTAGACAATTTGCACAGACCGCAGAATGATTCAGTGTCAGTTTCGGAGACCATTTCGTTAACGGCATGTGCCGGAGAAATAGCATACACTTGAGCATCATGTCCATTTAGTGGCGATACTTTCTCTTACCTGTTTTTGATGATCAGATGAATTAAAAATTTTGCGATTTGAGTATTCGGCGCGTGTGGATTTCGTGGCACACAGCACTAATAACACAGTTTCGGCCTTCTTCTTGCCATCCAATCACTGACTGGATGGTACCATCGTGGGACGGTATCGTTGGAACCTAGATCCTCCGAAATCGGCAGTCCTTCTCATAAAGCTAATGCTCGGAACACTCCCTAGTTAGAGCGTAACACCAACAATCGGTTAGACGGAACTGGCTGATTTGCCACGATTTGCCGAACCGTTTGGGTTTTGTGACCTTTTGACGCTGTCCTTTTGTCGTGTTGACGTTCTAATAGGTTTGTTCTAGTGTTTTATTTTGTTTTCCTTCCATCCCACCGTGTGATTATGGTATGGTGGAGCACAATTCCGATTTTCTGTCTCAGTGCGGTAAGGACACGCGAATTTGTTCTGCCTAATGATAGGAACGAAACGGCGTATGGCCAAGCCCAATTTCAGCCTTCGCTTTTGGGCACCACGATGGATTTGATTTTTAGGTTTCGGGTCATGCTGGTATTAAGTATTGTAGATATCAAAAAATAAGGAACGAGTCGCAAGGAGAGGATGGCGATGTAGGCTAATCTGTTATAAGACTTACCCCGTTTTTCTGGGGTAAGGCCCCCGTACTCTCTTCTCCTCAGTAGACCCTTACGATTCGATACCTTTGGGAGGGTGTTAATTTTGACACGCATCATGATGGTTATCCACTATGATTACTGTTATCGAGTTTTATGCCACGCTTATTATTATCCCGCCTTAGGTTCGTTGAAGTATCCAAAATACAAAAAATTAACTTTTTTTTTCTCTATTTGTCCAATGATATCTCTTACCGTTATAAATTGTTCCAATCGGATGGACAAACATGTACTTTCCTTGACTACTAAAATACATGGCCTTACGATGTATAATTGACCAAATTATTCTAACTAGATCAAGGATAAGGGACGAAATTCGCAATAATATGGGCACATTCTCCAACATCAGTGACCTTGAGGGGCAAATGAAAATAGCGACGTCTTCTTTCTGTGGTGCCAGTGTTTTTGGCACTATCGTATCGGGCTGATGCCATTGGAGCTGGACCAGCGTAATCGTAATCGATAACAACCGACACCGGGGTGGCATTTACGAGTAAAGTCGCAATGGTGTATACCGCAATGGTTTTGTAGCTTCTATTGCGGATAATGGATTTGCGGTGGTACACTTTTCAAGGATTTTTGGGCGAAAGTTTTGGACGGCAAAGAAAAAACTATAGTTTTTTTTTATTTTTCTGAAACTCTGCTGATTGGGATCGTAAAAAGTGAAATCTGTTTCGTTAAAATGTTTGTTGAACTATATCTACTAAAAAACATTCACAAATATATTACTAAACCATACACATGTTGACATACTATGAATATTCAAGCTGAAGTTCCATTTTTCAGGTTCTCCCTCTCTGTTTCCCCACACAGAAGTCGCTAGATTTTTTTTATTGCTTAATTCTCTTGTTAAACATATCTAATGCCGGAAAAAACAAGTAAAAATCTAATGCCATAAAAACATGCGTTTCGTGCTGTGCTGTGTGCAAATGTGTTTTTTGATTATGTTTTGAGTGCGCTTTCGCTGCCGGGAGCTAGCGGGACCATTGAGGATAATTTGGTCCTTATTTTATAGGCAGGGATTTAATAAAATTTTACCCTGCGTGTGTGTGTGCATGTAACATAAGGTGCTTTGGGCAAGCAAAGCGCGAAAAATAAAAACAAGTGGGACACATTTACTTAATGTGCTTTAATCAGGACGCTCGCACCAATAACCCGCCGGAACCGAGTTTGGATTTTTATTTCCCAGTCAGAATGTTAAAGCCAAAGCGGTAGGGTCCTTCAATAGGCAAACTGTGCTGTACTTGTCGTTCTTTTGAAGTTGGCTCGATCGATTAAAATCTTGGTTCAAAAGCCCTGATTCGTGCATACAGTGGTTTATCCTGTCCTTTCGATAAAAAAGATAAAATGAAAAGACTTACTGGTTGCGATTTCACAGCGTAAAGGCGCATCATTATCCCTACAAAAAGTTCTCCTGTTTCGTCTCTTTGTTGTATGATTGAATTGAAAGAACTTTCCACCTATCGTCGTACCATGATGTACCACCACGCGCTGTGAACCGAAGGGATTGGGAGAAGATGATGTTCGTCTGAACTCTAGCGAACCCTTACGAGCGGATCAGAGTACCCACTTGGCGAAAGATTGATTGCATTAATGCACCTCGGAAAAAGCTTTTTCCTTATTGGCAAGACACGTTTGTAGGGAGTTTTTTTTTCTTCTCCATTACCCTTAGAAAATTGTTTTGTAGTGGTGGTTTTTCGTTTTTGTGTGGTTGAAATATTTTCTCTCTCTGAAGCACTTGAGATTTTCTCTCCACCATTATTCACTTGCATCTATTAAGCGTGTCTGCTTTGTTGCGGCGAACAAGTTTTGTCGATCATTGGCTTCTTTCAGTTTTTTCAATTGAAGAACTAATTAAGTGCAATAATGCATTGCTGGTTAATGAGATGTATTTGAATAATCTTCACGTGATTGCATTTTTGACAGAGGTTTCTATTTTATTTATCCGATATTTTTAATGACTTTCTGCGGCCATCGGAAGATTTTTTTCGGTTTTTATTTAAACTTTTAATACTTAAAAAAAAAGATAGTTTTTTGATAACTAAATAAAACTAATTAACTAGCATAGTCATATAGTATAGCATTCATTTTCAACAGACATAACGTTTCTGCTGGAAGTATGAGAGGTTTCCGTTTCACGTGTTTACGCTTAGCGGTTATTTACCGGCATCCATGTACATGTACCGGCAAACCAACGCAATACATACCCAATTCCAGCGCCCGATCTGGCAGTGGGAGCTTTTATCCGTCACCAAAACAAACAAACACTCTGCCCCAACCGTCCCAAAGCTTCAGAGCTTAATCGGCCTGCCCTGGCAGTCTATCCCGTGTTATGTTGTGTTATACCTATTTACTACTCGCAGGATCAAAGGACCTTGCGCTCTAAACGAGAGTTGCTCCCGTTTGCTCACGAGGAGAAAACGGTTCGCTTTACGCTAAAATTATCAAACCTTCCAGGCTCTCCACGAGTTGCAAGGCAGATGGAAGTAGATGACAACGGAACTGGACGCCAGGACGACGGATTGTAACAATTTCTCACCACACAAACACACGCAATAATTGCACGATCTACTATGGCTCTCTTTTCTTCTGTGTAGCGTACAATATCGTGCTCATAAGGAAGAATCAGGCGCTTCCGGCATCGTTATGCTGCATTCCTTCCGGGCAATTGCCTTTTAGCTTCCGTCTGTCCACCGATATCCAACCCTTGTTCGTACGGCTTCTTGTAGTGGTACTGCGTAAGCTTTTCCCGCCCATTCGTGCTTGTTGGGAGTTCGTTGGACTTTTCGATCGATGGAGGGATGATGATGGCGCTTCTCCGGAAGCTTTCTTATTTCTTCTCCATAGCAAAGAAAAAGGGAAAAAAATCATACCGCATTTCTTCAAGGGTGCAATGTGCTCACAAGTAATGCCAAATTTACAATCATTCAGTGTCCTTTGTTGTGATATAAATTATGCATAAAATATAAAAAAAAACTTAAATTTACTTTCAATTCCAAACGCAGACTCTCGTATTGTTTGTGTTGATTTTGGTTGACTTCCTGGTTTTATTTTTTGTTTCTCACCAAATGCCACCAAAACACCGCTGCTCACAGCAGGTCGATCACACGAGAGCGCCTCTCCTCGGAACTGTGCTCTGTCGCTCCGTGGCCACGGCCAACACCCCGACTTATGCCGGGATCTGGGAAGGTTTTTCATCCCGGGCATACTCCGCTGCCAGAAACGTGTCCCATCGCTTGGAGGGGAATGCTTTTGGGTAAAAGCTAAAAATCTTCCGGTTTGCTCCATGAAACACATGGCAAAAAAAACCAGTGAGTGGGAAATGGTGCAGCCAGGATGATGTTGAGCGTTGACCGTCTTCAATGGGAGGCAGCTTGATAAAGTTTGTGTAAAGAAACACGTGGTGTAGCGTCTGTGTTGTGTTTTGTTATGGAAAGTCATTCGAACAGAATAATAGATTTGATTGAATTATTAAAAACTCAGTTCAAGGTGTATTGATTTATTGTACGTTGTAGGAACTATTTTGATTGCACTTAAATGATTTTGAGCTTTAAGTTATTTACAGTGAAAAGTGTTTGGGAAATATCAAATACCTCAAAAATCTTGCTAAACTCGATACATTAATGAAATGTTGTAGCAACATAGCGTTTCAAAATAAAAACATTTCCTTATTTCGTAAAAATGCACAAACGAATGCAAAACATACTAAAGAAATTGTAGGAGAACAGCGAAAAAGCGTTGGCTTAAGTTCTAATAGAGACTGACACACAACAAACGTAAAAGTTTGACACTTCTGCATTACTCTGGTGTTGTAAAATCCGTGTGTAAGTTTGACCTTATCGTTTCCTGACGATAGTCATAGAAAGATACGGACAGATTCCTGCTGGTTCGCAAACATTGATAACGTTAGATGTTTGTATTCGCGTGGTTAAGGTGCGTGCGACAGATAGTATCGACGGAAACGTCATCAAAAATCCACTTCGGTCGTAAAAATTTCCTATCATTAAACCTTCCCGATCGATGACGAAATTCTGTTTGTTGTGCTACGTAACGGTTGTGTATACCACTACCACATCCTTCCCTGCATAAGGGTCGTTAAGAAGGTACTATAAATTCTGCAACAAAACGTTGCAGATTGCTTTACAAAACGTGAACGGTGACACACAACGGAAGCTTTTAGCCATCAGAAATTTGCACTAGGGATGTTTTGTATGTGTTGTTTTCTGGCGCGTTGTTTTTAGTAACAAGAGAGATCCCGGCGCCATGCGTTGTAATATTAAAGGTAACCTTTCAGTGTATATAAGCAGTGATTGTGACGCGTGTTCATACAGCGGGGATGGGCCTGGCAGGTTCTGCTGGTTGTGGAAGTTCATTTAAAGTCAATTCACGTTCCTCCCCGATCATAATCATCGTCATCGTCATCGTGGTGTTGTATCTAAGCAACGGACGAAGCCTGATGTTCGTTGAACCTGTGCCGGGGAGGTTGGTTTTTGTGGCTCCAGTCTAATATATCTAATGCAAATGGTGGTTTGGTCACTGCTTGGGGTAAAATTTCGATTATCCGGCAACGGTTGGAAAAGTTGATAAGTATATGGAGATTACGGATAAGTGGCATTGCGGATGTATTTATTTCCGCTTCTTTTAAAGATTTTTGAATATTCGAACAATCCCCCATCATTTGTTTTATGAAGTCTACGGTGGTACGTCAAATTGAACTACATTTGGCACGAACCAATTTCAAACATGAAACTACGAATTTAATATTTAACAGTTCACAAAAAAAGGCTTTTTAAAATTTTGTGATTTATTTGGAATCTTAGAAGTTTTTTATGTTAATTTGGGCTAATTCCTGTTAGTTCACTTAAACCATAATTCTGCAACATTTTGTAATAATTTTTTTAAAATTATGTCCACGCAAAACTATACGCCTTTTTGTTGTGACCACAGCCTCACCATACTACGAACATTCCTTCTCACATACTTGCTTAGAATAGGGGTGAGTTTTTCCCCTACCATTCTAACACACACTTAAGCTTACCCATTCATTCATATTCAACTTGAGCCGCTCGCTCGCTTAGCATGATTCTCTCTCATCTTTTCACGCTCCGGATATTTCTTACAGGGTTCGTTAGCCTAACCCTAAACACACGATACAATACGGTACAGGATTGTTAATGTAGGGGTAGTTTTTATTAAAAACATGGACGGATTAATTCTTTAATAAATGAAAAGATCATATTTGCTTTTTATTAAGAATCCATTGATTACAATGCCAGTTTAAAAAGAAACTGATTTTCGGAAACCTTGAATTCTCGAATAGAATAAGTATGCATCCCGAATTTTTGTGTTCTTTTTAAAAGAAAATAACAGATGAAAACATGTTAACATCAAATAAGTTTATTGTTGTGCTACAGTATTAGGATTTTGTCCACCTATTGAAATAAAAATAAATAAGCCGGATATGCTTATAAATAATTACATAGGCCATTAGCCCAGGATTATCCAATAAATAGTATGATGGAGTAAACAAGTTTTTAAGTCTTCATGTCATTAAGATAGATTTCCAGTGCACTAAATTACACAACCTCAATTTATTTTGTGCAGGGTTCTACGCAAAACTCAAACATATTAATAAAAATATTAAGGTCTTCGGATTTTTTTCCAACATGGCGGACAAACCCTTTAAAAAACAAACGTCTTTACACGCTTTGCTTCAAGTGTGTGCGACGGTATTTCTTTGCAGTTTCGAGAGTATTTGTGAGTGTGTAGATTTTTTGTTATTTCTACTGACACACGGTGTATTGCGTCGCTTATGCGGGTCCAAAGATGAAGGACGGTGGTTGGTGGGAGTTTGTTATTCTCTTCTGTCGTGTGCGCCTTTTTTTCTCGTATCGAGTTTGTCTCCCCACGATGTTCTCTACACAATTCCAACGCGCTCGCTGCGGATCGTACGCTCGCCGCTCGTTGTCGTCCGTCAGTTTGGTCGGAGTTTTGTAGCCGGGCGCAAGGCAAATACAGCAGCAGCGCGACGTTCGCGAATGCCGCCACTTATTTGTTTCTTCCGGCCCGGGTTGTTGTTTTGATTGACAGAAACACACGGTGTGCGTATTTTGTGGCCTCTATTTGCATCTTGTGTCCCGTTGTAGTGTTGTGTTGAAAGTTCACGAAATTCAACCGTGTGCTAGATTCGTAAGTTGTTCAATAGAGAGTATGAAAAAGGTAGCGCAAGAAAAGGGCAGCAGCCGGAAAACATATATTTCAAGCTACAACCTAGTGCTGTGTTGATCTTTCAAATGGTCTACATTGTTGTATAAAATGGTGTTAAATCATGCTCATAACATACACGATCGTGTAATGATCATTTTGGGCAGTGTGTGGGTATAGTCAAACAACAACAAAAAAAAAAAATATGTGCAGATAATGTAATAGTGGCAAGTGAAGTGCATTCTGCATTAATACCCACAGTGGAATCCACTCGACACAAAAAGCATTCCTAAAAGCCACTTGCGTCGACGCTTGTGGAGCAGCAGCAGCAGCAGCAGCATGTGGAGCGCATGGAAGGAATGTCCTTTTTTGGGTGGTGCTAGTGCTAGTGGGAGGTATCGCAAAGTGCACGGTGCAATCGAACTCCGCCAAAGTGAGGAAGCCTTTTTTGTGTTTGTTGTGCCTCGCAAGTGTTTAATTACTATCGAGGGTTGTGAGCTGAGAGTTAAGCGTGCATTGCTTCCCGTATTGCGATCAGTTTATGCGTGTGTATTTGTGGCGCGAAACGAATGTTTCTGCTATTGCTACTATTAACGACAGTTGCACGTCGTTGCAGTTGCTGCACCCGTTGGCGGTTTGCGTTTTCCTGTACTGCCTCGAGGCGATCGATCACGAGGAAAAATGACATCGTGCTGCTGTGGCGCAGCAGCCCCACAAGTGTGTTATGATTAGATGTGTGATGTGACAAGATGTTTGAGTGTAGTGAGAAAAAAAGAACACACATGCACAAAAAATCATCTAAATGTTACGACTGTAATAGCAGCGTGACCCCATGCAATAGAAATAGCAGCAGCAGCAGCAGTAATAACACTACCAGCATTACGGGCGAGTAAAGCAATATCAGGATGGGAATATCAAATTAAACCATTCAATTCCGGCACTGGACGTGATCAGTCTTG
>AXCM01002705.1:0-32604 GCA_000473375.1 Anopheles culicifacies | reverse complement strand
AGAGAGAGCTAAGAAGTTGGATAATCTGCAGGCAGTAGGAAGTGTAGTTTTGTGTATCTTCCCACCTCGAACCTCCTATAGGGGGTATCCCCCACCCCCAAGGGAGTTCTGCTCGAGGGACGAGGGTTCATTTTGTTTTTGCTCAACCATCCCAACATTCTTCCAAAGCTACGATTCTGGCGACTAGTGTACGATCGTTGTCGTTCTTATTAATCTTAACACAAGCAGAACCGCTACCATTACATCGGTTCTACCAAGGAACGCAATAAGATACGCACACACACGTGTAAAATGGACAGTATTGCAATAAAAGGAATGAAAACATGGTTAATACTAGAAGCTGAAAAATGAAACCAGTTCGAAAACAGTTTGGTTACAATCTAAAAAAAAAGGGAAACACATACTTATAAATGTAAGCAATGTTCGAATTTTCACCCGGCACAATTGTAACAGTAGAGAACAGGGAACCCTTTACTTCGAGGGTAGAATAGAGCAAAAAGGGGCGCAAACGGTTACGTCGGTCGAAGATGCAAGCATGTGTTGTATTAGATGTTAGAACTAGCCCGGTTTGTATCGATTAAAAATATCCCGAAAATTACTGATCGATTCAACGGTGAACCGAAAATAAACGAAAAAAACAAACCCTTCAAGGTGGAATAATGTGGAACTGTAGTCGAACTGTGTGGATAAGCTGTAGTGTAAAATATCACACGGGATGTTTTCGGGTATCGCCGAACTCTCACGCGCTCGTTGAAAAGGTAAGCAGCTAAGCATACACACATTTGAAACGTTCAGAACTGCTGGCGCTATTTCCGACAGCACATTATGCGTCCGGCAATAAGTGGATCTGCAAATTATCACTAACAACTAACGCGTCGACCACTGGGGGATATGTAAATTTGCACAACAACTTTCGGAAGTGCGTATTTGCTGGCTCTGACAAGCATTTTAACTCACGTTTCCTTTCGTGTACTACAGCGATAGCGGTGTACCTCAATCGTGCGAGATTTAACAATACCTTCCTGGGTGTATATATCCCACAAACGTTTAGTGGAAAAATAGACGAGACATTCCTTTGGAAGCGTGTGAAACGTTCACCCCTTTTTAACGTTGCAAATCAATTCCATTGGGATAATTTCGCAAACTGAATCGATCCATCCGGTCGATTTGAATTTTTAACCAGTGTAGTTTGGTCGCATTCCCTGTGTGCGTATATCATGCGCCGATTGGCACGAAAATGGCTGGTGTGACAAATTTTAGTTGTTCAAAGTTGTGTTAACCCAACATGAAATAGTCGATAGTTGATAACAACACACTCGCAAGAAATTAAAATAACTATCCGATAAGACGTAATGCAAGAACCAGGCTATGAGTCACATAAACTCTTCTTCTTTGACGTAACGATCTATTCGGTAATGCCTACCATTTCTGATTTATGAGACTTATTTATACCACGTAGTTGGATAGTCAGTCCTCATTACGAGGGGACGCGGTCCGAATTGGATTTGAACGCCAGTCCGTGGTGTGAAGGCACGGCGTCGATACAAATTTTCCACCGGGCCGCCCGAACATAAACATTTTATCTTAATAAAGTATATAAAATAGCCAGGGGTGCTCTTCATTTCAATATCACATAGATATAGCTCTCCCTGTGTCGTTATTGGATCGTTTTGTAAAGAAAATAAACTTCCGGTACTTACCATCAAACAGCACGTCCTGGTAGTGTATGGAATCCTTCTCCAAATTATCTTCTTCCTGTTGCGCCCATTGCTCTCGCATCTCCCGGAACCGTTCCCCAATGTCCGCGTCACCGGGTGGACCAATCGTTGGAGGCATTGGACCAACAATTTCACCTTCGTCCTCGCCTTCCATGGTGTCTTCCATTTTATCTGGTTTGGTAGCTTCAACGGAAGTTTTTGCTAGTGGGGGGTTTTCTGCGGATGTTGCTCCTTGCTGCATGTCTTCCCTACGCTGTCCATCTCGTGGACCCATCGATTTGGCAAGCTGTTTGTCCCGAGCTAAACACTCCTTCAAATCTTCCTTGAGACACTTTCTCGTACGTCCCAAGCAATCCGTATATTCAACCCTGCAATAAACAGTAAAGCAGTTTGTAAGTAAATCATCCGTTGAGTAATCTTGTCCAACCTTCTTACCATTTGTTGTTTTCACTTTCATCTTCTTCACTGTCGGAGGAACTCGAACTAGCACTGCTTTGTGAGACAGACTCGTCGGACAAGTTGTACGCTGGTTTAATGTCCTGCTTCTTTTTGTTGAACATCACCAAACTGTTTTCGTCACTGTTTAGTGAACCGCCGGCTGCTACCATTCGGTCGTAATATTTCGCTTTCGCCTGCAGCATTTGCTTCGACCTTGCGAGCTGTGCGGAATCTTCCAGTTCTATGGCAAGAGTCTTTTCTTTCGATTTATCTTTCCTCTCGCGACGTTCTTTTCGTGCGCTGGATTCATCTTTCTCCGGTTTCGAGACTCTTCTCGGTACAAAATCTTCAATGGAAGTTGACGCTTTGGCACGACCCACTTCCTCCTGTTTGCGAAGCAGCTCTGCCTTTAAACTAAGCAGCTAAAAGAATTGTCACATTAGTGCCAAGTACGGTACAGTAAATTACCATCATTTGGTGCATACTTACAGATGATTTATCAATTTCTATTTTACGGTTTGGGTCGTTCATTGTGGCACTGTTTGTTGTGTATTTACGTTTCGCTTTGACAGCACAACCGCGTCCATCAGCTGATCAGCTGGGACATGTCCGCAGAGTGTGTTTTGCTTTTTTGCGTGACAATTCTTTGACAGTTCGCTTTGGCTACACTTTTCTTCTGTTTTGCTGGCAGACAACACGTATTTGCAGCAGAAGACTCGGGCATTTTTTCACAGGTGAGTGTTCGTTTTGTTTTTATTGCATTCGATCGTGCGAACCTATTAAGTAAGACCATCTCGATCGCCACGTGCAGGCATGGTGCGTATCTTGTTCGTTCATCCGGATCTGGGAATTGGTGGTGCCGAACGGCTTGTTGTGGATGCTGCACTTGCTTTGCAAAGCAAGGGCCACACGGTCAGCTTTCTGACCAACCATCATGATCCGAACCACTGTTTCGACGAGACGAAGGATGGTCGTTTGCCGGTGATGACGGTCGGCGATTGGCTACCGAGGGATATCTTTGGCAAGTTTTATGCCGTGTGCGCCTACATACGCATGATGTATGCCGCCTTCTACTACAGCCTATTCCTGTCGAAAAAAGAACCGGTGGATGTGGTTTTCTGTGATTTGATTTCGTTAGGAATTCCCATTTTTCGGCTGGCTCGACCCAACCCCAAGATATTGTTCTACTGCCACTATCCAGACCAGCTGCTGTCCAAGCCGGGCAGCCTCCTGAAGCAGTACTATCGTATGCCGCTCAATTACCTCGAGGAAGTAACAACGGCTCAGGCCGATGGCATTCTGGTGAACAGCAAGTTTACCAGCCGAGTATTTAAGGAAACGTTCAAACGTATTGCAACCGATCCGGATGTGCTGTATCCCTCGCTAAACACTCGATTCTTCGACGAAACTTACATCGACGAGTCAGACCAGGTACTTAAGCTACCGAACGATGCTTTCGTGTTTCTCTCCATTAATCGGTACGAGCGTAAGAAGAACCTGCCGCTTGCATTACACGCTTTCAAAGCGCTGCAGGAGTTGGTGTCGCAGGGTGAGTGGCACAAGGTGTACCTAATTATGGCCGGTGGATACGACGATCGCGTGATGGAGAATGTGGAGCATTACGACGAGCTGGAAGAGCTGGCAGAAGATATGCAGATACGTGCCAAAGTTCGTTTACTAAAGTCTCCCAATGATCGCCAAAAGCTGTCCCTGCTACATCGTGCCCAGGCATTAGTTTACACACCAGAATTCGAGCATTTCGGAATCGTCCCATTGGAGGGAATGTATCTCTCGAAACCAGTCATTGCAGCGAACAGCGGAGGTCCGATGGAGACCATCATCCATGAACAGACAGGATTCTTGTGCGAGCCTGTACCAAAGGAATTTGCGGCCGCCATGGCAAAGCTAGTGAAAGATGACAAGCACTGCGAACGAATGGGCGCCATGGGCCGGAAGCGAGTGCAGCAAAGGTTTTCGTTCGAGGCGTTTAGCACCAAACTGGACAACGTCGTTACCGATCTGATTCAGCGAGGTGGAGAGAAAAAGTTCAAATAGCATAGGTGGTGCTTGTTGCTTTCTACATTGTTGGCAATTCACGGTATGCCCAGTTTTGGGTGCGACTACCTATGGCAGCCGATGTTTAAATTTCCAGTGTTTAGAATCAATGACTAAAACGACTGCATAGAATATCGATGTAAATTGTGTATCTCTCTCTCTCTTTGGTCGCTGGAATATCCAAGTGGCGCGTATTCATAGAGTCCATGATATATTAAAGCACGTAATTGTTGTGATTAGTCAGCATAGTAGTGAGGCGAACTAGTTCCAGTAGCTTATCCAGTTGTAGTAGATGTTTTAGCTTTCACAAATAAATTTCTAACCATAAGCTTCCGGCATCCGGCATTCCGACCGTGATGGGTGGATGCTTCGTATTTTGAATTAATGCAAATCGCAATCTGTGTGTTTTCTGCTTTATAATCACTTGATAAGCTTCATAGCATCACTTTTCCATTTATTGTTCTGGAAGAGATGAGAACAGAGAGAAACGATACGTTGTTAATATGCGAGTGAGGAACGTTTGTCGTGCTGAATAATGCTTACCAAAGATTTAAGAGCATTTTCCGCATAAAGTCGCTCTTCTGTACCAATGTCCAGCGAATTTCGATAGTTTTCCAGCTCCGCACGGTCCTTCAGTAGAACCAGCGCATCCACGATTCCGTGCTTCGATTGTACCTTCCTTGCAAGGGCCAATCGCCTTTGGGGATCCTCCAACTTGGCGAGAAATGTATTCAGTACCGGATCGGGTGCATTCAGTGAATACAGTCGCAGTATCGTGCGATCTACGGGAATGTTAATTTTAAATGATTTTTGTTTCAAATTCAGCCATGCTTTTCGCTCGAAAATATGATCAAAGTCTAGCCAGGCCTGCTGTCTCGCCCGTTCGTTCAAGGCGACCCACTCGAACTGGGCCTGCGATACTTGATGGTTTTCGGCCAGCTTGAACGGATTGTCGTTCGTTTGCAGAGAAGTGTCGCCCCATTTATACTTCCCACAAACGTAGTTCAATGTTTCTAACACTGATTTGTCTTGGATGGCCAACGCTTTGCTGCTTCCTCCCGTCGAGTGTAGTTCTCCGGTTTGGTATTCTAACAGGAGAAAATGACAAAAATAAAACAAAAACTATAGTGATGGTGCTTCTGATCGATACTCGACTGTACCTAAGAGATTCAAATAGTTCATCACCAGCTGCGCATAGAATGTGTTTGCACCGGGCTGAGAGAAATAATCGCTGTAAATCTTTTTCAGCCTCTGCCGTTTTATGTCGAGATTGGATGTGCTGCACACAAATATGGAAAATTGCAGTAGCTGAAAGTAATAACAAATCGTTAACCGATTATCTTAGAATAAAGCACTGTTAAAAACGTTTGCTTACGCTCGCTTCGTGGTGTTTTCCTAAGAATCTGTAAAAAAAATACATTTAAATCAATTGTGTAGCAGACGAAATGTAGGGACTTACACCAACAAATCGGTACATTCGGTCACTTTCAACCGGAGGGACAAATAGTTCACATAATGATGCACGGCTTCTGGGCGGGTTTGTAGTAGCGTGTAGAAAAGCTTCTTTTTTAGTGTTTGATCGAGAAATAGGGTAACTTTCAGGATCGCATTGCCACACCCGGAAGCGATCGCTTCGTCAAGCAGTTGCTCTTTTTCGGCCAAGGATCGAAACATTTCCAGCGAACATGGTTTGCCAAGGATCAACTTCAGAATGACGGATGATGTGGATGGAGCGTAGTTAAACTCTTGTATCTTCTTCCGCAGCAGCTTCACTTCCTCCTCTAGCGATATACCCTTCGGAATGGTCATTTCATTGCGCGACTGCTCTTGCAAGATTATTTCGAGGTTTTCATCTGAGATAATGGAATGCAGTGGAAGTTCGCTCTGGCCACCGGTGTAGTTTGATTCCGATGCGGTATCATCACCAAACAGACTTCGTTTGTTATTGCTCGCTATCTCGAGGACAGCCACCTGTTAAGCAGAGGGAGAAGTCACGCTACTTGTTGAAATTGTGGCCAAACGCTGCGAAGAAACAGCTCAAATTTGTTTACTTACTTCGTCTTCGTCGAAATTGAATGATTTGTTCGCCGAATCATTCCAGTAATCTTCGTCTTTCGATTCCATATGTAGAACTTTATCGGAAAGGGCTTTCGATGAGAAGTGGTTATTTTTTGCAAAACATGTCCAATGCAGGCCGAATCATCACAACATCAACAAACACGATCAAATGACATTTGGATTTTGAATTTGTATTCGAAACCGTTACACACGAATAATCAGTGCATTTTGAAGAGAATATCTCCGAGCCAAACCATATTAAAGCTTAAGCTTTAGCTAGGTATGATTGAGAATATAATTAAAACTACTTTTTAGATTCCATTGCTCCACTGGATAAGTGAATAATATCAAATGTTTTGTACAGTACACAAGGAGCACGTTCGCCGTTTCTTTGCCGTACTATGCCACCTGGGAATGACAACATTCCGTGAAAGCCGGGTGACAGTTCTCGTCACCAAAGGCAGACCAAATTCCTCTTGCGACAACGTTTGCAATTGTGGAAGAAGATCCGAGTTATTTCGCCAGGTTAGAAATAATCATTCCCTATTTGCACCGGTGATTAAGCACGTTCATCGGAAGAAGAGTGCACGGAAGTCGCCGGATTTGTGTTTATCGTTAGTATTACTTTACGCGAACGAGTAGAAGGAACCACTACCGAGTGCCACATCGGTTTTGCAGAATCAGCTTCGTAAGCTAATAATCATAGGCAGTGAGATAGTTCTGTTCACCAGAGGCCAAAGCACTGAAAAAATGACCGAATTACCGAGACTATCGCGGGCTATGCGAGCCAACACTGATCTGGATGTGCCACGAAATCTTACCCTTGGCCCCAAGGAACGAGCCGCCATACAGCTGTTCCGCAAGAAGGAAGTAACTAGGTAATGTACTGGCATCAAACACTTCGGCACTGTTCGGCGCTAATTCTTTCGCTTTTCCGCAGCGGTGTGTCGTGGAAGGAGCTGAAACTGTTCATCAACAGTAACGTGGATCCAAAAATAAGTGGCGTTTTATCGAAGCAGCTACGAGACTTGTGGGAAATGAGCCGAGAGATGGTAGGATCGGAAGAAAATGCTGAGTTGGTCGATGAAGCGGCCATACTTGTGCTGCGGCTATTCCTTGATCAGAAGGTCGTGATGATGAAGCACTTGTCTAAGCTGAAGAAAATGTTTGGCCAAGTACCGAACGCTCTCATCAACAAAATGTGTGCGGTATGAAGCAGGTTGCTAGTGTGTAAAAGAACTAGTTGGTAATATTAATATTTCGATTTTAGTTGGTGCATGATATCAGTAGTAATTTAAACACGGAATGTCGACAGTACCTCGAAGAGCAAGAAATAACCAAAAATGGTCACGCGGAACGATGCTGGGGAGATGATATCGAGTGCAAATTGTCGCTGGAACGGACAACGCACGACCACAGCAAGCTGATGGATCTTTCTCCCGTGAATCCATTAGATAGTCAGGTGGCACAAAGCTTTACGATGAACTACGATGCTATTCAAAAGTCAACCGAACCGGTAGCGGGATGTTCCGGTACGTCGAGCGCTAAGCAGCAACCGGAAAAGTATACACGCAGCTGGCTGGCCCAGCATGTGCCACCGGATCTAGTGGACAATCTAATGGAATTGCTAAAGTCGGCCAAAACGAACGACGAGTTGCAGATGGATTTGTTCGACTTTCTTGGCGTGGAGTACCTGGACGTCATACCGGAGATGCTACAAAACCGTAAGCATCTGATCGAATCCGTGAAGGCACTGAAGCAAATTAAAGTGATGAAAAAGATACAGCAGAATATGGAACAAATGCAGCACGCACCGTCCTATCTGATTCCGGTGACGATACAAACGGAATCACAGAAGCAAATGCGCAAACAGGTGAGCAAAGAGCAGAAAAAACTGAAAAAGTTCCTTAACGAGACGGCAGTCGACAAGAAGGGCGACTGTGTCGAGGTCGATCCAATACAGCTGCGGATGAATTATCAGAAGAGCTTAATGCTTGCTGCACAAATGCCTCAAATGCTTATGGAGAAGATCAAAGCTAAGGGTGTGTTGCCAATTTCTAAGCCAGCCCAAAAGCAGGTCAAGTACCCGAACGTATACGACTCGTATAGTGAGGCTCGCAATCACGTCGGATTCATTGCGGGCAACAAGATCGTGCTTCCGGAGAACGTGGAGCGTTCGGATAACAAGCTGTACGAAGAGGTTAAAATTCCTGCCACCGATCCGCCGCCTCTGTCGATCGGTAGCGAAAGGATCAAAATAAGTTCTTTGGATGAAATCGGACAGATTGCGTTCAAGGGATGCACAGAGCTGAATCGCATTCAAAGTGTCGTGTATTCGGCCGCTTACAATAGCAACGAAAATTTGCTTGTGTGTGCTCCGACCGGTGCAGGCAAGACTAATGTAGCCATGTTGACGATCGTGTACACCATAAGGCAATTCGTCGATCAAGGAGTGATTCATCGCGATCAGTTCAAGATTGTGTATGTGGCACCGATGAAGGCACTGGCAGCAGAAATGACGGCTAACTTCGGGCGACGATTGCAACCGTTGGGCATTTCCGTGCGCGAACTCACCGGAGATATGCAGCTAACAAAGACTGAGCTTCAGCAGACGCAAATGATCGTTACCACGCCGGAAAAGTGGGACGTTGTGACACGCAAGGGTGCCGGCGATGTTGCTTTCATTAGTTTGGTCAAGCTACTCATCATCGACGAGGTTCATTTGTTGCACGGAGAGCGAGGACCCGTGGTGGAGGCACTTGTGGCACGAACTCTCCGATTGGTGGAATCCTCCCAAAGCATGATCCGAATCGTCGGTTTGTCGGCCACACTTCCCAACTACATCGATGTTGCACGGTTTTTACGTGTAAATCCAATGATCGGACTGTTCTTCTTTGATTCCCGTTTCCGACCGGTCCCTCTGAACACTAATTTTATTGGCGTGAAAGCACTGAATGCGCTGAAGCAGCTTTCGGACATGGACATGATTTGTTACGAGCGATGCATAGATATGGTACGCCAGGGTCACCAGGTGATGGTGTTCGTGCATGCACGCAACGCCACAGTGCGTACGGCCACGTTGATCAAGGATCTTGCCCAGCAAAAAGGCCACATTAATCTGCTCGTACCGGAAAGCAATCCCGAGTATGGAAGTGCTCTAAAAACCGTATCGAAAAGCCGTAACAAACAGTTGGTGGATCTGTTTCAGAACGGGTTGGCAATGCATCACGCTGGAATGTTACGGCAAGATAGAAATTTGGTCGAGAAATATTTTGCCGATGGGTTGATAAAGGTGTTAGTGTGTACGGCAACACTTGCTTGGGGCGTTAACTTGCCGGCCCATGCGGTCATCATCAAGGGAACGGAAATCTACGACTCCAAGCACGGTACGTTCGTGGATCTAGGTATATTGGATGTGTTGCAGATATTTGGACGAGCTGGACGTCCGCAGTACGACAAGAGTGGCGTTGGAACGATCATCACAACACACGATAAGCTAAACCATTACCTTTCGCTACTGACCAATCAATTCCCGATCGAATCGAACTTTATCCAGTGTTTGGCGGATAATCTGAATGCCGAGGTGACATTAGGAACAATCAGCAACGTCGACGAAGCGATCGTTTGGCTCAGCTACACATATCTGTTCGTACGCATGCGTATGAATCCACAGTGCTACGGGCTCAATTACGATGATTTGCGCGAAGATCCATCGCTTGAACGTAAACGCCGGCAGTTGATCCATACGGCAGCGATGGCACTGGATAAGGCGCGTATGGTGCGGTATAACGATCGTACGGGCGATTTGAATGTAACGGATCTTGGTCGGACGGCGTCCCATTTCTACATCAAGTACGATACGGTGGAAGTGTTCAATGAAATGTTGAAACCGATCATGACCGATGCGGACATTTTGCAGATGATGTCAAACGCGCACGAATTCCAGCAACTGAAGGTGCGTGACGACGAGATGGATGAGCTGGACGATCTAACGCAGGTGTGCTGTGAGGTGCCAGTCCGTGGTGGCAGTGAAAACATCCATGGCAAAGTGAACATCCTCATGCAGACGTACCTGTCGAAGGGTATGGTGCGTTCATTCTCGCTGATGTCGGACATGTCGTACATCACTCAGAACGCGGTACGAATCGCTCGGGCCCTCTTCACGATGGTGTTGCGGGCCAACAATCCCATCCTGGCCGGCCGTATGCTGAACGTGAGCAAGATGTTCGAGAAACAAATGTGGGAGTCCCAGACACCGATGTATCAGTTCAACATACTGCCGCTGGACGTGGTAGACAAGATAGAGAAGCGGGGTCTTAGTGTACTTGCGCTGCGGGACATGGAGGAAAAGGAAATAGGAGACTTTCTGCGGAATCATCGGTACGCGAAAATTGTTAAACGATGCGCGGAAGAGTTTCCAATGCTTGAAATCGAAGCAACGCTGCAACCGATCACGAGAACGGTACTGCGGATACGGGTGTTTATACGGGCTTCCTTCCGGTGGAATGATCGTGTGCACGGCAAGACGGCAGAATCGTTCTGGATATGGATTGAAGATCCGGAGAGCAACTACATCTATCATTCGGAGTACTTCCAGATTACCAAACGACAGACCATGCGGCAGGAGGATCAGGAACTGATCATGACCATTCCCTTGAAAGATCCTCTACCTCCCCAATACTATATACGCGTTGCCAGTGACACCTGGTTGGGTAGCAACAATCTGGTACCGCTGTCCTTCAAGCACCTCATTCTACCGGAAGTACATCCGCCTCACACGGAGCTCTTGCCGCTGCAACCTCTCCCTGTGACGGTGTTGAATAATCGAAAGTTTGAATCATTGTACAGCTTCACTCACTACAACCCGATTCAAACGCAGATCTTCCACTGTCTTTACCACACCGACAACAATGTGCTGCTCGGAGCACCTACCGGATCCGGTAAAACGATCGCTGCCGAGATGGCGATGTTTCGCGTGTTTCGGTTGCTTCCCACCGGTAAGGTAGTGTACATTGCACCACTGAAAGCGCTGGTAAAGGAAAGAATGGATGATTGGAAGGTGCGAATCGAACAGCGGTTGGGCAAAAAGGTTGTTGAACTGACCGGTGACGTAACACCGGACGTTCGCGCTATTAAGGAATCGACCGTGATCGTTACCACACCGGAAAAATGGGACGGTATCAGCCGATCGTGGCAAACGCGTGATTATGTGCGTGACGTAGCGCTGATCGTGATCGACGAAATTCATCTCTTGGGCGAAGATCGTGGTCCAGTGCTAGAGGTGATCGTATCGCGAATGAACTTCATTTCATCGCACACGGAACGAACGGTGCGGATCGTAGGGCTTTCGACAGCACTAGCGAACGCACGTGATCTTGCAAACTGGCTCGGAATAGATACGATGGGATTGTACAATTTCAAGCCATCCGTTCGGCCGGTACCACTGTCCGTGCATATACAGGGATTCCCGGGAAGGCATTATTGTCCCCGTATGGCCACCATGAACCGGCCCGCTTATCAAGCGATCCGTCAATATTCACCATGCACTCCGGCGCTCATATTTGTAGCCTCTCGTAGACAAACACGACTTACGGCGCTGGATCTGATCACGTTCCTTGCAAGCGAAGACAACTCCAAACAGTTCCTGCACACGTCCGAGGAAGAGATGGAGCAGATTTTGCAAAACGTTCGCGACAGCAATCTTCGGCTGACGCTGGCGTTCGGTATCGGAATGCATCATGCTGGATTACACGAGCGCGATCGAAAGACGGCCGAGGAGCTGTTTTTGAATCGAAAAATTCAGATCCTCATTGCGACGGCCACCTTAGCGTGGGGAGTCAATCTTCCCGCCCATCTAGTCATCATCAAGGGCACGGAGTTTTATGATGGCAAATTGAAACGATACGTAGACATGCCCATCACGGACGTGCTGCAGATGATGGGTCGTGCTGGACGACCCCAATTCGGTAACGAAGGCATTGCTTGCGTGTTCGTGCAGGATACAAGAAAGAATTTCTACAAAAAGTTCCTGTACGATCCATTCCCGGTGGAATCCAGCCTGCTAGCGGTATTGCCGGATCACATAAACGCCGAGATCGTATCTGGAACGCTACGCACGAAACAAAGCATCCTGGACTATCTGACCTGGACGTACTTCTATCGTCGATTGTTGCGAAATCCCACTTACTACGGGCTGGAGAACACGGAAATCGACAATGTAAATTACTTCCTTTCGGAGCTTATCGAAAGCGTACTCGATAAGCTTATACGGGCCGGATGTGTGATTGTGGAGGAAGATAACAGATCCCTCGTGGCCACCTCTATGGGGCGCATTTCTTCGTACTACTATCTATCGCACATCACCATGCGTCACTTTGCTGATACGTTGCGATACGATATGAGCATGGAGGAGCTACTGCGAGCGATGGCAGACGCGGCGGAGTTTGAGGAGCATCCTGTCCGCCATAATGAAGACTTATACAACGCGTACGTTCACAGTGATGCACCTCTCTAGTGCATAGCATGATTCAATAGCAATATTCTTTGTTCGTTTTTCTTTACAGTGATCTAGCGAAACTATGTCCGCTCAAGGTGGATCCGCTATCTGTCGACAATCCGCACACGAAAGTATTCCTGCTGTTACAGGCTCACCTATCGCGGTTACCCTTACCAAATTCCGACTACGGCACCGACACGAAGTCGGTACTCGATCAATCAATACGTATTCTACAGGTACCGTTCGTGTTTATCATTCGACCGAGTTAAAGTTATCGCAAGTGTGATTGCTTCACTTCTGTTCTTTTGCATTTTGCAGGCAATGATTGATATCAGCGCGGAAAGGGGTTGGCTTGCAACAACCCTACGGATACAACAGCTGATGCAGTGCATAATCCAAGCACGCTGGCTTGATGATCCTGTGGTCATGATGCTCCCACACGTAGAAACGTACAATGCGGGCGTGTTCAATCAGATAAAAACAGAGTAAGCTTATCGAATGTTTGGGGGATTAATGTTTTGGTTTGATTGTTAATTCTACTTTTCCTTTCCTTTAGATTCCCATTCTTAACGCTTCCGGCGTTAAAAGAAAAATGTAACCGAAAGTACGAAAACCTGGCTGCACCGTTACGGCAGGAGTTTGAGGAACCGGAAATTGAGCAGATTTACAAGGTGATCAGTGAACTACCTTCACTGAACGTTCAGATTTCGGTGCGCGGACCGTACGGCCAGCAGGGAGATGTGGATCGACCAGTACAGCAACCCCCGAGCCGCGATCAATGGATGGAACTGTATGCCGATCAAGAGTACGTGATTTGCGTGCAGCTAATACGGTTAGGATCGTTTGAAACGCTTCACATCAATTGTCCCAAGTTCCCGAAGGGTAAGGATGAGGGATGGTTCCTAACGCTGGGTCATCAAGCGGAGGGAGAACTGATGGCCCTGAAACGATGCGTGTACCGTAGCAATCGTAGCACACATCAATTGTGCTTTTACGCTCCCTCGCGTGTTGGTAAGTTTGGGTTCCCCTTATCGTTGGAATGGGAATTTTAATGATTTGTTTTTATTGTTTCACTTTCTATTTCTACCCAGGACGTTGTATATACACAGTGTACCTGCTTTCGGATGGATACATAGGGTTGGATCAACAGTACAACATACAATTTGAAGTGGTATCTCCTCCGAAAGACGAAAAGGATGGAATGCAACAAGTGTTTAGCAAAGGTGAAGGATTCTGGTAAACATGCGTAAAGGGCACCCAGAAAAAGTGATCTTAACCGATATGAACGGTATAATATAAAAGACCGAATAATGCATACGCCACTCATATGGATTTTCGAAACGGAAAGAACAAAAAACGCCACACGAAAAAGACGAGACGATCATTGATGGTAATATTAACATAAAAATATATTCTTCAAATGAAACACTTCGGCAGGAACAATTCGTTTTGCTGACATGTGGGCTAGTAATTAGAAAATCACCTATACACAAGGATTCGACTCCGAATCCTTTGGTAATTGAGGTCAACAATGAGGGTTTTATGTTTATACAACTGGTGAGGTGTTGTCATGTATACGCGTGTGACAGTAATAGCTCGTGTAACAATCAAGCGCGGGATTGTTAACGGTATTGGGATCACATTAGAATCACGATCGTGTAAAATCACCAACGTTGCCTCAATACTCATTGTTGCAGCAGTTCGATTAAAGCTACAGCACGCCTTTGCACACCACTTTGTTACGAGTCCTTTATGACGCAAGTCTTGAATGAAATCGCATGAAACAATCCAATCGTGTACAATATGCACTACTCTTACGGTATTTGCCACTAACGCCACGCACATTTCCCCTAATGTTTTGGAAATGTATGCGTCGTGCATGTGCCGCCGGTACTCTTGACAGCAACTAGTTGAACAAATGTTTTACCGATGGACTGACTCGACTTTGCACGTTAACTTTAACAACCTCAAACAACGTCCGCTAGTTGAATCACTAGTTGTACTTCGGTCTGGGTATCGGTATCTAGATAAACGGTAAAGGAATAGTATTTCTAACCTAACCTTATTTCTATCCTGAGACACTACACTGAGACACGCCGCGAGTGACGAGTGATCATCAAACGTAATAAAGCGATCGGTGAATACTTTTACAATTTTGACGTTTCCGAATCGTCCAAAGATTCGATCACACGTTTCACTTCTACCGGATCTTCCGCCGTTTCTTCTGTACCTTCGAACGTTCCTAACTTCTCTCCGACTTTCACGCGTTGCCCAGGAAATAGATTGAATCTGCAAACAAACAAAAACAAAAACCTTGGGTTAATCACAAACGATGGTGCTATCTTCAAGAATTCACTTACTTAAATTCTTTAGGTGCTTCGAAGATCAACACAATGGTGCTTCCCATCCGGAACTGACCCACTAGTTCACCTTTGTCCAGGTACTTATCATTAGGCATTTCCAGCTCGTCATACTCCTTCTTTTTGTGACTACCGCAAGCTAATCCGACCCATTTGTTGGTTTTCAGCTTTTCGTCCATAAAAATCTCCACCGAACCAACGTTAGTAGCTCCTGCAAGCAATGGGGATGGAAAGGAAACAAAGAAGAGTGAGCGACTGCAACTATCCCACGAACCGGATCTTTCAGTCTCACGCCACGCTAACCCAACACCTCAAGTAATTTCGAACTGCCGCTTATCAACGTTCATTCATGGTTCGATCGTACGATCGTACGACTGAAAAGATCTCGTGCCAAGAAAAAAGGACCCGGATCCCGGTAAGTCGAGAAGCAATTGATAATGATTACCGCATCATCCGGTAGTTAAATTCCTTATCTACTACTTTCCCACACCTTACCGACTACGAGATGGCTTCTCACTGAACTTTCGGGTGATAAGCAAAACCCATCAGTGCTAATTACTGGTCAGAGCAAGCTCAGATCCGGGTGTAACACTGTCACCCAAAAAAAGGGACAGCAAAAAGGCTTTTCCTACTTACCCACAGCAGTGTAACTGAAGAACCCGTGTTTCCACTTGCCGATGTAGACGGCTCGTTCGTTGAGGCAAAACAGCCCCGGAATCCAGCCAGCTATTTTCGGACTGACCGACAGCAGTTCACCAGAAAAGTGCCTTCGCAGTTCCGGTTTCCATAACGTTGGCGAATGGAAGCGATGGTAGTCGCCCGGTGCTAGGTAGATGACGCACTGATACAGTACACTGTCGGGTGAGGGTTTTTTCTTCACCTTTTCCACCATCTCCGGGGCGTCTTTTTTCGTCCACGTCGGAGGTCCTAGGAAGGCTTCTAAACTATAAGACACTCCTTTAACCTGCGAATGAAATGCGGGAAAGGTATTTGGTTGGTTACTGTTTCTGCTAAGAACGTCGTTTTAGTTCGGTGTATTACCTGCTCGATTTGACTAGAATTGGCGGTACCGAAGTGGAGAATTCTTCCATCACATGGTGACACGAAACTGGTATTAGGATCGATGGGCCGGGCATCTTCCTTGAGAGGGCGGGTGAAAAACTCTCCTAAACTACGGTACTCTCTGTGTTGAGGGAAAAGTGGATTTAACGGGAAGGAAGAGATTAGAATTTACGCAAAAGAACATGGAAATAGTGGAAAGCATTTAAAGATAGTTTTTTAGAAATCAAGAATCACCATTTGCACACCAAAAACCAAAAGGAGAGTCTTAAAAGCTGATCGTAATAAAAGATCGATTAAAGCAGAAAGACAGTCGGAGGCAAAGAAAAAGTTTAGCACGCTGAAGACATTTCTACAGAAAAGCATATTAAAAAGCCAATTAGAGAAACAATATTCATATGCATTAAGACTGAAAAGATCCACCAGCACCACAAAACAATCACACACAAAAAAAAGGTGAAACAGATAAAATTCATGTTCAACAGACTGTTCATTAGAATGATCAGTGGCGGTGGTTATATCGAACAGAAAAAAACACATTACCTTCTCTCGTTCTAACAATACTTTATCTGCATGTTGTTCTAAACAACGATATCTTGGGACAGAATAATTTCACATTCAATAGGAACGTGGCAGCAGTTACGGATGTATCTTTACCAAACAAACAAAACGATATTCCCGCAAGCGATCGTACTTACTTGAAGTTATCTGAGGCAGCTTCCTCCATCTTTACACCGAACGTTGTCGAGTAGAGACCGTAGATCATGGGACGTACTGGTTTTGGAACCTTTCGATCGGCCATCCATCCCCAGGCACGGCTCAAAACGCGCAGTGGCAGCGAGCAGTACATTTTCGCCTGCATTAACCAAAAGCATGATCAGTATGATGGTGTGTCCCGGCGATTGTGACGGTTCCGGCTCTAACTTACCTGCCATTTTGCGGCGGTCCGCGGTAGGCCCTTCTTATCGAGTTCACGATTGTGAAGGTGCCACTTTGCTGCCACCACCATACAGATACCGATGGGTGTCCAACGAAGAAATACACCGCGCCAAGTCAGCCAACCGCCGGCTGCTAGTAACCACCAATCCAAAACCGATAATATAGTCCAACCTGCACCGGCCTTCCAACTCCACTTTCTGTAAACTTTGCTACGGGATTTACCTGTCGTCGACTGATGGTGGAACTGTTGCTGCTGCTGCTGGTGCTGGTGCTGATGATTGTGGTGGTGATTTGTGGAGGATGTGTTCGGCTGCTGCTGAAGCTGTCTGCTACCATAGATTGACCGTTGCACAATAGTCCATCGTGCAGACCACTGTCTGGGGTTCGGTTTCAAATTGACCGCTTTCGAGAACCTGGCGCACGCAAAAAGACACCAAGAAACAGCGAAACAAAGATTTAGAATGAAGTTGTTTCGGTATGCGAGGATCGCCATCTCCAGCATCTTTCGCCAATGGTCACAGGGAGAAACTGCGAGCCGGATCCCTAAATTTGGCACGTTCAACTACACGCCCACAGAAACAATGAGCACGTCTGCTGATGGATTCACTCACTCGGATCAGACCATCCCCAATGACCTTCCCTGTCGTGCTGACCTGCCTATTGCTGGAGCAATCGAGGGATCTCGCGCCTCTCAATTGGTTAATTTAATATCAAGCATAACGATTGGCAAGATATACACAGCCACGCACACACGAACACCCAGAACAGATTCGTTTTTGTTGCGAGATGTACGCGAAACGCGAAAATCTAATCAATCCACACACTACACTGCTGCTGTAGCTACAGCGCTGGATACTAGGCTAGCAGTAGAAAGCTACTCAAGTCCATCGTGCGACGTACGCCCGACGACTGGTCGTCAGGCATTGTCAATTATCCGACCTGTAGCGCTGGTTGTCTCGTGGCACTGGGACAAAAATAAAATCCCACCGAAAAGCCTGAACACATGCACAACCAGCGACCAATATCACGTGTTTCTGCTAGCGTTTGAATCCCCGAATCAATCCGTCCGGCGTGCCTGCCAATGACGTTACTTCTACGTGTATGAGCAATCTGCACCACCAGCACGTGCTTCCAGTCATGCTCTGGATGGTACTGTCTTCTTCCCGTCTCACACTATTCGCCTGACCCTGGTACTATATGCACTTGCACTTTGTGCTAAAATAGACAACACGGAAACACCGCGAATAGTGGCTAGCGCACATTTTATCGATTTTAGTCCCGAACAGAAGTGGTTTCTGGTGTGGTGGTGGCGGTGTTTTTGTTTGGGGACCATGGTAGAGTGCCCTAGTGTGGCTTCTGTCGTCGATACGCACAGCACGTCACGATCCTTATCGTTGGCCAATGGAGTAAAGTTTGCCCAAGTTCAATATCGAAAAGGAATGATAACGATTAATGACCGTAGGTGTTCGCTGATGGGAAGAACGGATGTTTTGCTAACAGATGTTGGCTGAGAGCACATTTAAGATCGCTTCAGTAACGATCACTTCAATTGTTAAAAGAAAACAAATGTAAACGGAACACATTTCACGACAATCATCTCACCTTACTCACAGTGTAAACAATGATGCACTACTTCCGGTAGTATACAAGCACAACACAGGAACAGCCAAGGTTCTCAGCTAATTTGGCAAACGAAATTGTGTGCCCAAAAGCAGCAACCTTCGCTTAAGACGGCAATCAATCTACTGTTCCCACGGTAGAAACAGCAAGTGGTTAAATTTTTGGCGATATTAGCGCACCTTATCTACCCGCTGGGGTTATAAAGGCATCCAGTCATTGGGCCCGAAATCAAACGCGTCCCATTATCGGAATCCAGATATCGGTGACTAATCGCATGTATGGTGGATTTTCTCCGATATGGCGGCACCTGTGGGTGGTGGTTGTTTTAGTGGGAAATAAACCAAAATCGACATTTCCTGAGGTTCCCCGTCTGCGACATAAAAAGGAGAACGAAACATCCGGAAGAACGATCTTAGCATTTCGCTAGCAGCATACTCAAAAATTGGTTATAATATTCGATATGTTGGTCTTGACATTAAGTCTTGAACAAAGAAGAAGAGGGTTAAGATAATATTTTATTGTTTCCTGTGATAACACACCCAGCCTTTATAAAGATAATGACATTTATGGGAAAGCATATGTGCAAACGGACATAAATCGGGGGGAAAATCAAACGTTTAGATAAACCGTACGCAGCTTATCAACACGAAAGCATATCTTGCCCACGACGTTGGAACGAGTCAATGGGAAATAATTATTTATTATAATAACGAGTAATTGCTTTGTCAAAAATTTAAGCAATTACCGAGGTTGCTCATGGCGGAAACTGTAGCATATTGCAAAAGTTCTTCCTGTTAATGAGCTCGAATATGATTTATCCCTACATTAAACATATTGCGAGCGCAATTACTCATTGCAAAGCGATTTGCACAAGCTGGACTTTTACTTTCGTAGTTGCTAATGCGCGTCATAAGTTGATTGGCCTTGAACTTGGCCTACCGATTGTAAACATAGTAAGGTTTGAAAGCCTTATCCTTCACTTCGTAGCTGTTAAAATGCATTGTAATCATGACTTCAACATTACACAACGCATTAATAGTTTTCCAAATTACCATTCCGCCCTACCGGTACAGCGATACAGTTTATTGACCCCCGAGATGGAAAGCTATGCTACCAGCTGATAATGTTTACCGCGGGTGGGCAAGACCGCGTAACGTAACATACATTCCAATACAATCGTCGAACCGGCTCTCAGGTGACCTGCGCTAATCATTTGTGCATGTGCGCGGCTGACCCACACACAGCCACTACTCACATACACAAACTTATTGCTAAGCACATGGCTTTGATGCACGGTTCCCTCAGGAGAAGCAGACGCGTTGGATTGGTTTTAGGCCACGCAGACGTGAAATTTCTAGATTAGACTAGATTACGAGCTGGGGTCGAATGATTGTATAATCAATCTTTTCAAAGGCTTGCACCGCTGCTTTGTGACATGGGTCCACAAAATATTGTTATGGCACACTGAAGGGAAACGAAGCATTTTAAGAACCATCGAAAAGAGAAACTTTTCCCGTTGATTGTTCTTCCGGAGGGGAGATCACCTTTACGATCTTCACAGTACCATTATTACTTGCCATCCCATTCTTTCATTCCGCATACAGAACATATGATCGCGCGAAGGAGGGGCCGTAACTATGAAATCATTCATGTTTCTTTGTTTGTGCCTTTACATTATGCTTCCTCTGTCCAGCTAGGTCAATTGATATGAGCTCCAAATGTTACATTGACTCGAGTGGCTTAGAACAAACCACTTTTGCTTTGCCTTACCATAACATTGCATTTCGCACAAACAACTTACAATCGATATTTAGGCATAAACACTGCCATCGTGAAGAACTTTTCCTATCTGCCGCTGCAACTTGATCACTGTTGTCACGCACTTTCACAAACACGCACGCTTCTCGACTGCGGGGCGATCCTCTCGCGCTCGATCGAACGGGACGATTTGTTGCCTTGGCCGTGCGGGTGCTCCTATTTAAACCATTCCCGACCGATCATAACACACCCTTTCGTAGTGGATTTCAGCTTCTTTCGAATTTAGTCTTGCAATTTATTGACCACTGGAATTGCTAGCTAGAGACAGGGCTTCATATAATAACTTTAACTCTTAAATAGTTCACTATTTTGACTCATTTGATACGCTTTTATCTGGAAAACTAATGTTTTGCGTACGATGGTGCTGTTTGCGTTTCACCCTGTGTCGCTTTGTTTATGTCAACGAGAACTGTCAAACATCATTGACACTGGGATGCCGAACGGTCATCGTTGCAGAATTGAAAAGTTTCACATCGTGTCGTATTGTTTTCAAATGAACCGTTGCAAAAATAAAAGTTTTGGATTTTTTCTTCAATATGTGTTCCGTTCCCGATATTTCGATATGCATCAGTGGTGATCGCGTAACTAAAATATTTTAAATTATTATCTAATATTACGTAGCTTAATTTTTCAGATTGTTGTGGAATATCGATTTGCAAGTAAATTGTTAGGTGGTTGTTAGGAATTGTGATCGATTTTATCAACTACATTTTAAAAACACTAGTTTTGTATAGTAAAATACGTAGACTATCTTAGAATAATAGGGGTTTTCATGTACAGTTCAACCCGAACTGATATCGCCATCCACGTGGTCGTTGGGCGCCATCTTTCTTTTTATAGAACAAATTGGAATTGGCAACGGTTGCATTGGAAAATGCGTCACAGAATGTGTATGAATTTGTATAATTGAAACATCTGTAAACATCAGATAGTAACAAGGTTTATGGAAATAGTAACGATACACTTATCAGCTCGTGTTTGTGCTTCGTATTACAGCAGCACAGTACGATAAGTGAGAGTGGAAAATCTCGATGGAGCGCATCATCTTCGGTGATAATCCCGTCAACCTACAGCTCAAATTGAGCGGAAACAACGTGGTTCATACACAAACGCACTCATTTCCATTTTTCCCTTCTTTCTTATCAATCACCTTTTCCCATCTCCACCATTCGGTCATTCTATGTTTTCCATTGCATCAGTAGAAAGATTGCATTCGTACACATACATGCTGGCATACCGCTGCATTCCGTGCAAGGTCATTGAGGGAGTTGCGAAATTCCGCCAACCGTTGTCATCGGCCCTTTTTCACGATGTTTTGTATGTGGATGGGGTACCAGCACCAGTGGTTCACTCCATGCTGGTATTATGCTGCGCTGATGCTTTGAGATTGCCTAGACGGTTCAGATGCTGTTGGTCACCCAACTCCTGTTCACCTCTCGCTTATCGTGAGACACCCTTTGTCGTCGATCGTTCGTTCGTACTTGTCTGTTACAGCCTTTGCAGCATCGGCTGTGTGCTGTTGGCGTTCAGTTTGAATTACACCATTGAACGGCACACACGGTGGCTAGCTGCTGCTGCCTGCCAGCTACAGACAGATTGGTTTCCAGTCCCAACACGACCGTCACGCATTCACCGGATATTCAATTACAAAGTGTAAAAGTAAAAGTTTACAGAAGCGTAATATCCGTTGCATTTTGAGCAACAACACCTGTTTTGCCAGGTGGGAATAGGATTATGAATACAGTGCAATAAGTGTAAAACGTGCTTAAGTACGTGCCGTGAAAAATATCTACAAGATCAAAAGTGTAGATCGGCTTAGTGTTTTGTGTATTTCGATTCATTTAAAGAAAACTCTGTGCGAGAAGACTCAGAAAACAACTAAAGCTGTAACGGTTAGTATCAATTTAGCAGAAATTATGAAGCTAATGAAATATTACTGCAATAATTAAACAAATGGCTCGATGCTTCGTCGCGAGACTCGATAAGCCAACAAAACGGCGTTGCTGGTATGTTGGCGCACAGCTGATGCTATTTGTTCAAGAGTGCACGGCGACAACTGGTCTTTCGCATGTACCGTTCATTTTAGTATTAATTCAAATTACCCCTTCTCGGCAAGCTCTCCCTTCCCCTTTACCGATCATTACGTACACACGCACAGCCGGTGTCTGTAGAAAGCCTTTCAAAACGATCGTACTTTATTCACCGCTGTGAAGCTCTGTACTGTTACTTACCTAGGGCAGTACATCGTCCGGTCGTCTGCGACACCTACGCATCTTCGCATTGTGCATGCAAAACCTGTCCCCCGTGCAATAAACACCACATGCTACGAGCACATGCTCTCTGTCCCACAACCCGCATATAGGACGATCACCTATGACTTTCTTCACTCTCAAAACCCGAAACGTGTTGTTGTGCAACTAATTTCTCCAGCGTCAAGATGCGTCCCCTCCCGAACGGTGAAGCGGATTTAGTTTGCGATACTCTTAATTTTTTGTTCGCCTTCACTCATCTAGCCACAGTTCAGATACACCGGTTTTGGAGCCGGTTTGATTTTGGAGTGGAACGTTGGTTGTTCTTTTTTGTCGGTCACTGTTTTGATGCGGCCCGTGCAAATTGTGCCGTTGGAACGGGTTCTTTTAGCAAGATGAACCATCTAAAATATTATACTACACTGCATTCGACGCTGTTTGTCCCGATTTTTAGAGCTTGCGGAAATGATGGGTTCGCGTCCATCAAGATTGCTGCAATTAGATGACGCATTCAAATTGCCATCCCAATTTCGAGTGCGTCTAGAATTCAAAAACACACCGTCCAAAACTGATTGGTGGTAGGATTTGTTTTGTTGGGTTTTTTTGCCTTGTTTGTTATTGCTGTGGGTTGAAAATATTCGCCTGGTCATGGCCTCGCAGCAGCAGGTTGACCTATCAGCGGTGGATTATTGCTTGCTTCTTTGAGGGGCCCATCCATCATTCAAGGACTTGTCCAATTTCTAGATATTTCGAATCTTCGTTCAGTGTTATTTTTTATGGTTGAATGGCAGCAGCATCAGATTTGCGATGGAAATTATGCTCCAACGATTGGAGCACTGGAAGTAGAAATTTCTATCCTCCACATAGCTCCACCACCAACCATGGCAAATGTTTAAACCGGTGTGGATCAACTTGCTTATCAACAGTCGGATTAGAATCATAGTGGGATAGCGCAGACGGCGAAGAGCCATGCCGTATGATACATTGTACTGTGGCCAACGAGAAGAAGATATTAAATTTCGCCAGTGCTGTTGTTGCTGGGGGACAACTCGAATTAACATCCACGATCGATGATGGATCATGCATGAGTGAGATCGACGTAAAACCCACACGAACCGTGACTGGCTCTAATAAGCCTCAGATCCATTGCGGCCATGTACATGTGTGTCGAGCGAGATTGAATCATTTGATAGATCGTGGGAGCGATGAATCTCTCTAGACGAAGGTGGAAGCGAATTATGTCCCTAGCAATTGTTACATCTTACAATTCACCCCCAATGGATATAGTTCTCTCATTCCTCGTCACCTTTCCACTTGACGGCTTCTTCACTAAGCCAGCTAGCAAGAAAAAAAATGAATTAAACGACCTGGAATCTATAAAGTGTGTCTATTGTGTACCACCGCACCGCGTTGATGGCTAATGCACAAAGACCGAATTACACGTCCATTACACATAGATCCACTGCCGCAAGAGGTACGGTAACCTGGTGGTAAGCGCAAATTGAACTTAAGGGTCGCCACTTCCCGAAAATGGCGCTCATCACTCTGGCCGAGCAGAAGATCGCGAGGATTAGCCTTGACCGGGACCTGTTCTCCCGCCTGGCTTAGCTTCATCATTATGGTTCCCCACCAAAGCGAAACCTTTCCATTCATCAGCATGTTGTTGATCGTCACGATCAGGTGGCTTTGTTCGATGTATGGCGCGCGTAAACGAGAGAAGTGATCGTTCGAGCCTCCAACGCCGAATGCATCGATGCACAATTGTATCTCATTAGAATTACACATTTATGGGCAAACTCTAAACGATCGTAGTTTATTAGTCTCGACCGGACTCTGTAAGCCGTTCGCGGTGGCAGAACCGCTTGTCATCGGCGCACGTTGAATCTGGCTGGAGAAAAGTCACCGTTTTGCCAATCGGCATCATCATCGATCATCCCACACTGTCGTCAAGCGAGAACCGGCAGAACGAGATCGTGTTTAGGCAGGTTCGTTTTAAACCGGCGTACTGAGAAAAAGCTTGTCAGAATTCTACGATTGATAAACAAACCTTGAACGCTGGAATGGACACCCTGCGGAAGGGAAAGGTACGGCAATTGAGCTTAATGGGGGTTTCTTTCCTGTTTTTTTATTTGCTCGAGGGAGATTTGCAGGTTCGGTTTGTGATTTGTTCTGTACTGTCTACCGGGAAGTACTGAACGCACTCGTGACCAGTACGAGAAATGACATCAAGCATTTGAAAGAAAGTGAAAGGAAATACACAACGGGATGAAATGGACGCCACGAGCGTCTCGTGAAACTCATTTTGAGACTGTGCCATGCATAATGAGAACCACACTTCACGCGTGCCTTTTGCAATAAGTGTACAATAATCTACTGACAGTCCTGCGATCGAGAAGTTATCCCTCGTTAAGTGCTTTTTTTATGACCATAACACCCTATGGCACCGTTTTTTTTGTATGAGGGTCAACTGCACGCAAGTAAACCTTCGCGCAAAATCAGTCACACCTCTGTATGCACTCGATCGTACCGTTTGCTCGTGTTGTCCCTCAAAGTGTTCTGTTCGCTTTCGAAATCAGTCGCCATTATGGCTGCCACCACGTGGCCGAAAGAGTCGGTAATGGACTACGCGGTCTAAAAAAGGCGGTGACTACTATACCGAGGGCAACAGATTTTCACCTGACTGATCTCTCGATCGATCAATTCATGCGTGTGGTTCTAGTTGTTGGACTATTACGCCTGATACATGTTGTGACACCGGTGGAGTCGCAGTGCGCCATTGCACAACGACGTACCGGCAAACGAAACGAAAGGTCTGCGATCTGTGCGTTTGTAAATGCGCGATTCCGGCGATCGGCTTTCATTCAGGTAGTCAGCATTTCGTCCAACCGGTTCGTTTCGGTTCAGCGGATGGCGCTTTGGGGTGGCAAAAAAATCTCATTCCTCGTGTGCTCACAGCTGTAGCGTTCCAAGAAGCCACAAGCAAATCAAAACATGTTGTCGTACTTAACCATTTCTTTTTTGCCGTAGACAAATCAAAACATGCAGTTCAAACCGACCGCCACTGCTTTACTAGTACAGTGCTAGGAGTAATGCCGGGGGCAAGTAAAATCATTGAAGGGTTATTTATGGGAACGAAGAACCGAGATCTCGTGTTCTTCGGCTTATCAGTCATAACAAACTCAATTCAATCGCAGAACCGATGGGCAGCACACGTAACGGGTGGCCTCTTTTTAATCTGCATTTTTTTCTGTACAATTTCACTCTCTCCTTCACCCTATATTAGTAACTGTAACGAGACCTGACCACAGAGACTACGGTGGAAAATGTCGATAGAGTAACAATACCCTCCAGTAGCATCGGCACCAAACCATTATCAATCACACAGCGCGCTCTGCACTTCGTTCTACTACTACTAGCAGGCGGATTGGACGTCGTGCTTGACGAATTGATCTTCGTATCATTATCTGATCTACGAAAGCGGATCCACCATGGGGTAAGTAGCCTGGACGTGACAGATCGAAATGTTCGAAAAAACCCCAAAAAAAAAAAAACGTTTGCTTATCTAAAACTGAGCTTGGTTGAAATACTCAATCGAAATATTGTCACAGCACGTGCGTCTCTAACCAAGCGTTCACTTTGGCATTTCAGTAAAACGGCATACACTATTAATGGTTCCACCACTAATGGGGCCACCAATGGGCGGGATGACAAAAAGGTGCAGCACGAGGACGATAAGCAACGACAGGAAGTGAGTACGTTTCGTCGCATCTTGCCACAGATACTGGCCAGTACGGCAAAAAATTTCCTCCTGCTCGATCTGGGCATGGCGGTCGCATTTCCGACGATCGTCATACCGGCACTGAGAGGAATAAAAAATCGTGCACCAGATGAGTTTCTCCACTTTACGCCCCAGCAAGCGTCTTGGTTCGGTAAGTGCGGCATGTTTGGTTTTTATCCAACGGGGCTTAATTGGCTTCATCTGCTCCACTTCCCCCCCTTTTAGGAAGTATTGCGTACATTTGTCAACCGGTAGGTAGTGTCCTTTCCGGAATCATTCTCGAACCGCTCGGACGAAAGCGTTCGATGATTCTAGTCAACATTCCGCACATTATCGGATGGTTCATGTTGCATTTTGCTGGATCACTCGAGGAAATGTACACTGCAGCGATCTTACTCGGATTGGGCGTCGGTTTTATGGAGGCTCCCATCGTTACTTATGTTGGGGAAATTTGGTAATTACAGTGTCCATTCTACGTTTTCATTTTGTGTGCTAAGCGTATCTCTCGTGTCCAATATTTTCCAGCCAACCATCGATTCGGGGAATACTAACGTCCTGCGCTGGGGTGGCTGTAATGCTGGGATTCTTCATGGTTTATCTATTGGGAACGGTTACCACGTGGCGTACGACGGCGGCCATTTGTGCTGCCATCCCTATCGCTACGATGATCGCGATCTGCTTCGTACCGGAAACTCCGATGTGGTTGCTGTCGAAGAATCGTGCCGACGATGCGCTCAAGTCTCTTCAATGGTTGCGTGGCTGGGTTTCACCCAAAGCGGTCGAACAGGAGTTCCAGGAGATGAAACGATACAGCCTTCACTCGGCGAAATGTGCCATATGCGAGAAAACTGGTGCTACCACATGCCAACATCCACCGCTCACCGAGTGGACCAAGTTGAAGGAACTTACGCGAAAGCGAAACATGCGTCCATTCGTTCTTGTAATGCTGTTTTTCGTGTTCGGCCAGCTTAGTGGATTGACCGGCATGAGACCATATCTGGTTCAGATCTTTCAGGCGTACGGAGTACCACTGGACGCCAACTGGGCTACCGTCTCGACCGGTTTGCTGGGCCTCATCGCCAACATTGTCTGCATGGTTAGCATTAAATTCGTTGGTAAACGAAGACTTGCCATTACGTCGATGACGGTAACGGCCCTATCCTGCATTTCACTTTCCATTTATGCATTCAACACATTCCCACCGGGCTGGACATCGTTCGACAACCATCCGGGCACCAGCCACATCACATCGCTGGGCTACATTCCGATGGTTCTGTTCTTCATGTTAGCCTTTTTCACCAGCGTTGGCGTACTGCCCGTGCCCTGGATATTGCTTAGCGAAGTCTTTCCATTTAGGAATCGGAGTTTGGCGTGCGGTATTACGGCCGCCCTGCACTATGTCATGTCGTTCGTGACGACGAAGACGTACTTTAATCTCGAGAGTGCATTCTCACTGCCCGGCGTCATTTTGTTCTACGGTGTGATGGGCTTGATCGGGCTGGGTTTCGTGTATTTCTTCCTTCCCGAGACGGAAAAACGCACCCTGGAAGACATCGAGCTCTATTTCTCCGACAACAAGCGCAAACTGACCGACATCTACATTCCACGGCGAAATCGCGACGAAGAGATGGTAGCCGTCGTGTCGAAGTTAGCTGAAAAGGCGATCGAAAAGCAAGGCATAGATAACGCCGTCTTTACGGAGGGCGATAAATAACCGTAAAACGATCCTAATACTGTGTAGTAGTAGTAAGCTTAATTTTATTTCTTAGCCCGGATCGTTAAGACCGAACCACAAGTCAGACTGGACTGGACGGCATGAGCAATCATCTCGGCCTCCACCACTCATGCTCATGCTCATTCATTGCTCTGTGTATGCCATAACGAACAAACAAATAAACTAAATCATTATTCTTCTCCTACCACCACGAATCGCCCTCGGCCGCTTGTCTATCATTCGCTGGGAGAAATGTTTTGGGCAGCACAAATGAGCGTGTCGTGGATGTCTTTAGCGTAACCGATCTGCAGCTTGACCACCTCCAGGTATTGGTTGTACGTTAACGCATTCGTTTCCGTTAGTGGTGGCTGACTCGTGGCAACTGGTATTGGAAGATATTGCTGAGACGAGGCGGACTGCTGCATACACAGCTTTGCCGTTTTCTAAACGATTTTGGGAGGGGGAGAGCATTAATAAATCGCGCTGTTTTGCTGCCAGTTGCTTGACTTAACTATCGTTTACATACCAAGTTCAGTTCAATTTGATCGCAAATTGAATAAAACTCCTCCAGATGCTTATCGAAGCGGGGTGCATTGTTTAGGTCCACGGTTTTGCTGCAAAGTACGAAAGAAAGTATTACGCGGGCAATTTCATGGTTTTATGCGAAACGTTCTAAACTTACGATCCAGCATCGGCCAGCGTGTTTTGTTGTATCAGCTGGGCAGCAGTTTTGATCGTAGTGGATAGGGCATCGCGTAACGGACCAACCAATACCTTGACCTTTGAAATGTTGTCTACCTTCTCGGTTTGCTGTGCTTGCTGTTGGGAGGATTGGCTGTGCTGTTGTTGTTGCTGTTGCGCTTGCTGCTGAACCTGCTGTTGTTGTACTTGTTGTTGTTGCTGCTGCTGTTGTTGCTGAACTTGTTGCTGTTGGACCTGTTGTTGCTGTGCTTGCTGCATTTGTGGAGACTGCATCATTCCAGGTCCGCCGACTCCGACTCCACCAGGTCCGGGCATTCCAACACCACCAACACCGCCCGGACCGCCGGGAACACCGACACCCTGCTGCTGCATCATCATTCCCATTTGGTTCATCATTTTGGATAGGCTTGTAGTTCACAAAATTTACTGGTTATTGACAAAAATTTACTATTACAACGATTCCACGGAGCGAAAGACCGTCCAAGCGAATGAATTGTTTTGTAAACAAAGTCAAGGTGCACATACGATGACAGATTGAGGTAGACAAGAATGAAGTCTGCTGTTATAAACGGCTGTGAAAGATTTCAATCACGATTGAATTTAGCTTTCCAAAGGTATCAAACCTTTTTTTCGAAACGTATTCGTTGGGATGCTTATAAAATGGATACGTTTAAATCCTTGAATAATTGTTTAAAAAAGTTACAGTGTTGAGCAACTGCTAAGATAGAGCCGCAACACGCCATACTGAATGTTTGCTGGTATATATTTAATTTTAATTCTGGAACATGCCGTTGTAAACACAACATCAATACCGCCCCGATGTTTTGACAGCCACTAAACTGTACAAGTAGCGTGCTCGGTGACTGAGGAGATAGCGGCGCCGATCTTCATACGACAGGACTGGAGTTCGTATCTCACCCGGAGAGTTTTCTCGTAAGCAGGACTCTGATTATTCTGTCACGGGAACCGGAAATGGCAGACCAAGACCTCGCGTGGGTGTAGCGAAGAAACTGTAGTTGTGATTCAAAATCTGATGATGCACGCAAGTCACTAGTGTTTCGTGCATTTTGCTTTTTTCGATTTGTCTGCTGCCTGTTTGCGGAACTCTATTAGCCGTCCTTCTTGATTCGCAAATTCAAAAGGTAAGAGTAAAAATAGTTATTGATAGTCTAAATGGTAGCGGAGCCAATCACTCCCGATAGGACCGGTCCAAAATCTCATCCGGATCAAATCGCTATCCGCAAGACTAAATATCGTATTGCAAGTAAACACAAGTCGATGAAGCTAAGAATTTCAGACCAAGACGTGTCGAGGTATGAGTGCCGTGGAAGAAGAAAATACATTTGTTTTTACCTTATCATTAACATAAACATACACGAATATTCGCTAACAAATAGTGATTTACAACGAACTGAACAGCCAAAGGACAAATCGTATGCACGCAAAGCACCGTAACTGAGGCGTGTGCTCAAAGCTTTCCTAATCAAATTGTTTGCAAACATGCAGTCAGAACCATCCATTAGGCCACCACTGTTCTCCCATTACTGAAACGTTCGCCAAATAGATGTTGTCTCATCGCGCGTTAAAAAGGTCATGAGTCGGAAAACGGTTGAAAAACATCGCATTTCTGTAAATGCGCAACATTATTATACGCCGAAAAACGAGCGCGTGTTCAAGTGATAACAAATGGGCAATATAATTTCCAACGACGGAAGAACACACGAATCAACGTGCCAGCCTGTTGCTGCTGCTGCTAATAGTCGCAGTCGTCAGGGGACACACAGATACGCTGCTCAGCTCGGAAGAAATTACCACCTCGTTAATGGGAGGGTTAATTGTGCTGCAACAAACCGCATTGAGTACGATGATAATGGTTGTATATTTTTTAAACGATTTGCCCTTGAAATGTTGCTAAGTATCAAACATTTTTGTATCGCACCAAAGCCGTACAGAATGGTCCTTTGGAGACTCGCAAGATCAAAGCATCCGGCAGGGGAAAGTACTGCGTATCAAATATACTTCCGAGAATTTCCATACAAATGCGAATGCAAATGCTGTCCAATAATGCTCGGTGAATAGAGTCATGCTTATCATCGTTCCTATTTCCGGACGCTGTGCTACTTGTTGCAGTGGTAGAGAATTTCGAAAGAAAATAGATAGCAGAACCAAACAAAAAAAGCCAACAAATTGAATTCGTTTTGGGCCCATTCAGAGAACGCCGCACGGGTGCGTTTTTCATGCTGGAGGCTAGCCCAAAAGCAGATAATTACGCTATTTATAAACATGGCATGGCTATGCCACCGTTTGCGTCAGTGCAGGTGTGTCGCATTTGCGTTTACGCACCAGGTGAGCCGACAATCGTACAAACAGTTTGAGATCAAGGAACCTTTTGGAGCCTAAGTTTTGTGCGAGAAGCGATACGACCAGCCCCAATTGGGCGTCATCATGTGGCGATAACGATGCGTTGCTTGTTAGTTGATTTGAATTTCCATTTCGACCGTACAAGGAGGTTCTCCGCCGCGTGCTAGTCTCTGGTGGTGTTTAGATCACGGGACACAAAAGAACCCGAACACACCGTAACGGGTTGGAAAACGATTGAAAATTGCGAAAAGCCTTCGATGTGCCGTTTCCAATGCCAACGGGAGCGCAACGCAAAAATTGGGTCAATGTAACGAAAACCCCCTGCAGAACGGGGAACTACATCTGGGCAAAGTCAGATTCCGTACACGCTCAGTGTTTCCCTTTCTAGCACCGTGATACAAATGCGCATTGTAATCCTCTATCCCTAGCACACATTCTGTAGTAGTACGAACACATTTTACTCATCCCTCGCCTGCGTCCTCCTTCCTGGGAAATGTTCGCCCGCTCCGAAGCACGAACCACACGCGGGAGAAACACAGCTGGTCGACAACACTGTGGAGCATCATCGTAGTAGGCCTGCGTTCAGCTTCTCACCTGCTCTGCGTATGTGTGTGAGTGTCTGTGTTTGCGTTCGCTTGTCAGTGCGACCTTGATCCTGCTTGCTTCGGGCTTCGTCCTGCGCTAACTGTGTTTTGTTCGTCCTAGTCCTCCATGTACATAGCTCCCATCCTACCAGCAGCACCTGGCTACGGTAGTAACCGGTGACTATGGTAATGGCGGCCGAACAACGATCTTCTCGGTGAGAGTAACGAATTTTCTAGCCACATCCGTCGATGATGGGTGGGATTGATGATGGTGTGTACTCCCTCCCGGATACTTTGCCAGGGATTCTTTACACTCCAAGTACACCGGTGTGCATGTGCGCGCGTGTATATTTTATATGAACCGCGTAGAATAACACATTTCGTCTTTTTTGTGACAGGTGCCAGTAACAAACACGAAAAACGAGAGATGATTTTTCGCCGTCCGGAATGTACTCCATTCGTGATTCCTGTACCAGCTTCACGGGTTTTCTCACCTTCGCTCCGTTCTCGTGTTCTTTGCCACGTGTTCGGTTCTTATTTTGGTAAGAAAATGGAAATACGGTTTCGTCGGCCTGCTTTAAAGCGTAGCGGTAATGGGCATGATGATTGGAAGTTGTTTTCGATGGACCGGATCAGGGCCAATCTTGCAAACGCT